>PITA01024453.1:0-26251 GCA_004023965.1 Spilogale gracilis | reverse complement strand
GACTTTAGCAACTTCTATGTGAGTGAGTATAGTGGCTCAGGACCCCTGATCCCTACAAGGAGAGTCTGGCCCCCTCCTGCCAACTCTTTCCCCCAGGCTTCCACCGAATGCTCATGGGACATTGGGGACAGCCAAGGCCTAAGAGGGCCATTGGGCGCACAGGCCTTGCTGAGGTCTGAAGGGGGAGCAAGGCTCTCTTCAGAATAAGATAGGTTGGCATGCTGGGCCTGGCGTAAGTACAGGCAAGTGAGGGACAGTGTTCCGGTCAGGGTGGCCTGTCATAGGACAGCACAGACCGGGTGGGGTTCAACAACAGACATTTATTTCTCACAGTTCTAGGAGCTGGCAAGTCCAAGGTCAGGGCACCAGCAGACTCAGTTCATAGGGGGGTCTGCTGTTTTCTCATGTGGTGGAAAGAGAAAGCATTCTGATTCTGATGTCTCTTCCTCTGATCTTACAGGGACATAAATCCCTTCATGCTGGGGTTCCAGGCTCATGACGTCATCTAAACTTCACTACTACCTCCTAATGGTCCCACTTCTTAATACCAGCCTATTAGGAGCTAGGGCTTCAATCTACGGATTTAGGGTTGGAGGGGGGCACGAACGTTCAGTCCATAGCAAATAGGCACAAAAGCTCCCTAATATCAAACAAAAGCCATCTGCTCCTGAGGAGGGGCAAGAGCTGACCCTTTGACAGGAGGCAAAAGCCGTGTGTGGCTGAGGAAGAGGCAAGAAATTCTCCCAAACCCCCCTCCCATCCCTTCCCCATTCCCCATAAGGATGGCTGCCTTGGAGGTATAGAAAACCATTCCAGTCACGGGGACTGGAGAGGACTAGATAAGAGCCATCTCCCCCCGGGCAGGGGCTCAGGTCCAGGATCCTTCCCTGGTACAAAACAGAGGAGTTACGGCAGGAAAACACTTGCTTATAAGGGTGGACGAGTGGGCTTTCTTTTGCTCTTGCTGCCCCCAAAGCCAGGGGATATGAGTGAGAAGGTAACAAGACTTCCTATTCCCAAGGAAACCCTGCTCACTCAGAGTCACTAGGTTCCTCAGAGCCTGTCTGGAACACCCTCTCTGTGTTCGGTGAACACCCATGGATTCAAGCACGAATGCTCTTTCCACTTACCTCCCTTTTACAACACCAACAGAAACTCCAGTCACTTCTAGAACAATGTGACTGCTCTTTGGCAATGTCAGTCCTAGTCCTGATGGCTCTGACTTCCGGCCAGCCCAGCCCGGCCGGCCATCCAGGCACCCCCACCCGCACCTGCTGTCCACTGCTCACAAGTAAGTATTCGTCCACGGGCCCCTGGTGTGGGGCTATGAATTTCAGGGTGTGTTACTTTTCCCTCTGCCTCGTTTCTTCTCAGACAGAAAGTTGTTCAGTAGCCCTATTCACATTCCTGTCCGATGTCTTTCAAAACCATGACATTGATAGCCGCACCCGACATCTTCTTACAGAACAATCAAGACGGTGACCCTTGTATTCTCTCCCAAACATACGGAACCACACCACACTGTGGTCACAGGCCAGCCCATCGCAAATTTCTCAATATGAAAATACAGCCTTTCCCATCCACTTCTCCCCAACCCACCCAAACCCCCTGGCTACACGTTCTACAGCTACCTTTAGAAATGTCCCACTCTTGGCACAATTCACCCTGCTTCCCAGACTCGTCTCCCACCCCTGCCTGACCTGCACACCTCCAGAAGAGAGAAGGGAGCTAGAGTGCTCTGTACCTGCATGAGCCACTGGGTGACAGGTGCTTTCATACACATTCAGTCTCTTAATTTCATCATTATCCTATTTTGTGCTAAAGAAGCAGACTCAGGTAACTTGGAAATGGCCTCGCGGCTGGGAAATGGAGAGCTGGGATTGGAACCACTAACCCATAGCCCATCCCTTTCCCTCCATTCCTCCATGTGTCATTAGAAGGTCTGGCAGGGCGTGGACGATGAGGAAAAGATGGTGTCTCTCTATCCCAGACAACGCAGCAGAGGCTTTTTTTGGACGTTCCTCCCAGCCACTGGCCCAAATCATCAGCAGCAATTCACCTGCGAAGAGGTTAACACTTCCCAATCCGGGCATCTGAGCGACATACTGACCAGACCCACAAGAGAGCCGTTGGCCAGGGGGTGACAAAGTGACCCTCCCTTGTTGGAGGAGGCCTTTTCAATTGGCTCTTCCCTTCATGTCCTCCAAACTCCAATACCGAGCTCCTTGCAGTAGGTGGAAATGAGCAAAGAAAAAGAGGAAACAAATTTAAAAGATACTGAGAAGGTAGATCCCTTCCCTTTTTAATTTCAAGAATAAGCTTGGATAGCAGAAAGTTTTCAAATAATATAACCATGGGGCAAATGCACAAAGATTAGCCTGGTTGAGTCTGAGGCTGCAACAGCAAAAAGACTAACCAAACCCAAGCCTCTTTTGAACACTCAATCTGAATAAACTTGGCTCAGTTTGTAGACAGTAAAGCACCGCTGCTTAGGAGTCAATCACACTTAAACATGAGCAAGAGGAAAAACCTGTCCCTTTGATTTCTCCGAATGCGCCTTTAGATCATCAAGGACACTGTTCTTGCGTTCCATAAACTTGAGTCCCTGTCTTTTTCTCCTCCCTTGAATCAGCTCTAGTCCTTTTGTCAAGATAATGGAAACTAACAAGAGTAGCTTTGAGCACCCGAAGGGCAATCCTGCCCCTAAAGGCTCTATTCCCTAGCTCCACAAGTCTTGCAGAAACAAGAATGTAAAAAGTGTCTTGAAGTTCTAGAACCTGTTCTGACCTCCTAAATCAGCTGAGTTTTCAGGATACTCACTACATTGCAAGATACAATAGGGTAAAGTTCAAACTTCCAAAGTGCCAACTGATTTCAAGGAATATGAAAAGTTTATGAAAATGAAACTTTTAAAAAGCCTGAATTGTGAATAGTGTTGGAAAATTACATCAACTTTCAATTTCCTCTCCAAATGTGAACAGCCTTCAAAAGAGATGTGCTCCCTTTTCTGGGAAACTTTCTCCCGAAAACCTCATCATTTCTTTGTTATTTTCACTTACCAACAGATGACTTTCAGGACACTGAGTTTTTAAGAGAGAATCATCTCCCCCTCTTTTCTCACATCATTTCTACATAACTTTTACAAGAAAAGCAAAGCAAAAGCAAAAACCCTCCACTAATTTTCCAATACCTCGGGTTTTTTTCCAGTTGACTTTGGGCGGCTAATCATGAAATCCAATCTGTAGGCAGATTATTCATTTCCTATTATTTTTCTAATTAACATGATTTACGAACATTTCTACACAACATAATAAACGCTGCAATAATTCTCCTGCAGAATCTCTGGAAGACAGTTATGTAAACAACTGAGATGTGTAATGACTATGGGATATTGAAGAATATCCTTTAAAAGTGAAATCGCAAACAAACAAAATGATCTGGGAGAACGATTTGAAGCCCTTAGCTACATACAAATGGTCTATTTTGTGCACATGTTTACACTAACCCTCAGATACAGAATTTTGGTCATGTAGAATTCTAAAACCTGAACATGCACACACCACCCCCTGGAAAATACTGTGTTTCAGAATATCCAGTTTATGAAATGAGATTTTCATACATCTGCAAGTATATTTTCATTTGATGAAGCTTATATTATGTATATATAACAGCCAGCACACTGGAAAAAAACACATAGTATTTATAATTTCATCTATCTCTTATTAAATATTTTATGAACCTGAGCTCGGGTTTCAAAATAATACAAAAACCACCTACATTTTGAGTGTGTGAAACTGTCACCTAAATCTTAGAGATGAATGCCTTTAACACTCACCAGAAAACAAGCTATAAAATTCCAGCCATGGTTTCCGCCTCTGAAATACATTTCCAGAAAGCCCCACCCAGTTAGTGACTACACGTAATAAGAGCAGAACATCCAGCTGGTTGTTGACACGCAATCTTCATTCACTGAGTCTTGAACACAAGCAGTGGGGTACCACGCCACCTTGTTCCTGTGTGTGGCAGGGCAGTCACCAGAGGAGGAGAATTTGCATCCCTGCATGAGACTGGAGCCTGAGCCTCAGAAGCTCCAGCTCCATCTGAGCCCTCCTGCTGGGAGAATGGCCCCCGGGGTCATAGAAGTCCTGCCTTTCATGCCCACGAATGGGCCCCACTTGTCCTGTCACTCAGTTCCTTCATTCACCTCATTTCCACTAATATGTTCAACACATATTGATTGGGTCCCGTGTGCCTGGCCACCACAGGTCCTGGAGGGAGATCCAGTGGAGACCAAAACCAGCGATCTGCTCTGCCTTGTGGGGCATATAAGCAACTAAGGAAAGTGATGAGGAGCTGGGAAAGCAAAGGATCCCTGGTCCCAGTCAAGGATACAGGGGAGGCTCTCCTGAGATCTGAAAGACATGGAGGCATTCAGGAATGGGATGGAATCTTCCTGCTGTGGGTCTGCAGGGGCAAAGGCTTGTGGTGGGACGAAGCAGGGCACCACAGAGAAGGCCGGTGTGCTCAGAGTCAGGGCACTGAAGTGAGAAATGATGTAGAAGCAGGAGCAGAAGGCAGAGCAGGGCCTGGCAGGGCCCTTTGGCTCAGCTGGGGAGAGAGCCCTAAGCCACAGGAAGCCGCGGAGGGCCTTAGGCACGTTGCAGAAGGCATGGCGGATGGGAGGCTGTATCTGATGTACATTGTGAAAAATCCACTCTGGCAGCAGAGGGAAGACTATCTGGCACAGAATCAAAGTGGATATGCTAAGCCTGTTTGATGGCTGCTGCAATAGCCTGGGGCAGAGAGTATGGTGGCTTTTATTACAGGGTCAAAAATGGAGTTGGACAAAAGTAATAACACTCAAGACGTACTTAAGAAGGAAAACCCAGGGCGCCTGGGTGGCTCAGTGGGTTAAGGCCTTGCCTTCAGCTCAGGTCATGATCTCAGGGTCCTGGGATGGAGGCCGCATCGGGCTCTCTGCTCAGCAGGGAGCCTGCTTCCTCCTCTCTTTCTGCCTGCCTCTCTGCCTACTTGTGATCTATCTCTCTGTCAAATAAACAAATAAATCAATCTTTAAAAAAAAAAAGCCTTAAAAAAAAAAAAAAGCAAAATCCACAGGACTAATGATAGACAGTGTATAAATTTTGTTAGGGATGACTTCTAATCTTGAACATGAACTCTGGTCAATATATGGAGAAGGAGAACCATTGCGGCCCCTCAGAACATCGCAGTGATAGGAAAGAATTAGAGATCAGGATCCTGTGTTCAGTTCGATACCATACCTGAAGTTTCCTTCTCCCCTTTCCAAGTGAAGAGGCAGAAATAGATCCAGAAGGGAGAGCATAGGAGGAAGAATTATTCTTGTCCATGAATCTGTAAAGTACCAGGCTTCTCTACCATGAAATCCTATTATCAGAAAAGTCAGCACTTGAAACAATATCTTCTCATTCTACAGACACTGAAAACCAGCCCTTATAGTACAATGTATTGTGAAGACATGGTCTCCAATGATGATGAAAATTATAATGAAATTTTCATACCATTATGGTCATCAACATTTAAAAAGAATTACCATTTATTGAGAACCTTATAGCAGGTAATGGAATGAGAGTTCTTCATCCTTACAAAATCTCTACCAGGCAACAGATGAGGCGAACAAAGCTCACAGACGTTGAATCAAAATGTGTCCTGGTAAAGGTTTAAAACAATCTCCTTCTGTGTCCACTATCCTGCCCAGTGCTTTCATAATTTCAGTTCTAAAATTCTTCTTGTTTTCTGGGTAGAGACGTGTTCACTCCTATGTATACACCAGTTGTCTTTGAATAGCTTGGTACTTTCCAAGCACAGAATCTGGGACAGCACATTAGCATTACTCCCACTCTGGCCCTCAATACATAGCACTTACAAACCTGGCTATATTTAAGAGCCAAGAGAGTATATATAAAAATCTCCCATAATTTATAAATGACACACACTCACAGAATTAAGTATGTCTTAAAGTGGTCTCTAAAGACCTCAGTCCTTCATTCTTAATTGAGTTGGTTCAGATAATCTTTCTTTCCCATACTTTTATGCCCAGAACCACCAAATGTGACTTCTATTGAACCTCAAATACACTCAAACATGTAAAGTGTGCTCATAAGTAAAAAAATTAAGATAGGAAAAATTAGATAATTCTAAAAATGTGACAGGTGGCTTGTTCTTGATTCATTTGTCTATTGAACTATCTCAACTTTAAAAAACCACTGATAGCTTGTTATATAAAAAGCATTGTGGTGATGTCTCAGGTTAAGTCCCCTAGACGCAGAGTCTGAGATAGGAATTTGAATGCAGTTCTCCAGAGAAGGAGCAGCTATGAGTCTTAGGAGGCCATGTGCACAGAAGCCCGAGGGATGGAAGCATCAGCCCAGAGGGGCACCTGGGCAGTGCGCCAATAATATGTCCTACAGGCTGTTTTTATAAGGTGAACTTGCTTGTAAAACTTTTGCATATATGGAGTGCCCTGGGAACTTGTGCCCCTCTCCCTCTACAGAGAGGAAAACTGAAATTCAGAGAGGTGGAATCACTCATACAAAGCCAGAGAAATCAATTAGCAGAGCTGGTACTTTAACCTAAATCTTGAAACTCCAACTTCCATTTATTCAACTTGACAACGTGAAAACTTTCCCAGTATAAAATATGTAGAAATGTTAAATAAAATATAGTAAATACCATTTTACAAGCTTGGATGAGCTCAGAGAAAGAACAGGATATGTTCAGAGACAAGAAAGAAAGAGGAAACTGAGTGGTAAGCATGTGTTGGTACCCAGGCATCCCCAGGAGTTTGGATTTTAATGGCCCAAGATGTTTGAGGGTTTAATCCTAGACCCAAAGGTGGGCTGGAATGAGAGCTAAGAACCCCATGAAAAGCTAAGGGCTTCATAGGGATACCCTGAAAGGGTGAACTAGAAACAGAGTCGACCCACTAGCACAATGAGACAGTAAGGATGTATGTCTTGTCTCAGTGTGAGCTCTGGGTGGAAAAGAAAGAAAAAGAAAAGAATTTGAAATTGGAAGCTGACCCTCCATTTGGGTTTGGAGGTCAAATTTATACTACTGATGAGTCTAGGAACCCTTAGGATAAGAGATTAACATAAGTAGTCTCAGGTCAGTGATCCCTGGACCGCAACTCAGAGGTAAACATAAAACCTCTCTATAAAGAAATAACCAGACCCCAAGGAATCCTACAGATAAAATCCACTAAAGTTAAGCCCTCAAGTCAAAACCTTAAAATTCCCAGTGGGGAGAAATCTACCATGACTACATCAAGAGACACAATGAACAGCAAAACTAGATCCTCATGCTTTCAAATGTTTCTCCTACTGTTTAACTTCCAAGAGACTAAGTTGATAAGGCAGCTTTATTCTTTTACCACATTATTCATGGAAATGCTCCATTTCATTAATTAAATTAAATTCATTAATTTAAAAGAGTTAGTCACTCAGAAAACTTTCTCTTTGATTTTGGCTTTAAGGAAAAAGTGACAATGGCCTTCTAATCTGAAAAAACAGAAGGATTTATCAATGGAAGGATTTATCAAAAGAATTATCTTCCTTAGATAAATTAAAAATAGACCTAGCTGGAGGCAAGCAAGTGGAATAATTTTCTTCTTTAATTCCTCTAGAATCTTAGGCTACTATGAAAAGTCCTTTAAAGCCACGTGTCTCAATCTGCTTTCCAAAAAAAAAAAAAAAATATCTGATCTGAAAATGTTATGCAACCATTGGCTATAATCAGAGAGAGGGTGGGTGAGGAGGCTGTATTGTCTGCCAACCAGAACAGTAACAAGACTATAAAAACCCAACTTCTCTGAGTTGGCAATCTCTCTCACTGTGAACCACAGATGATACAAATACCCCTTAAAGAAATCCAAAGTGGCCTGTTGTAAACAAATATTTAATCATTCCTTGTAACTGTTAGTGCAAACCACTGACAATAGCCAAGTCTCATACTATGAGACAAGGACACTTTCCAGCTTATTCTCAAAGCCAGAACATTAAATAAATAAGGGGAAAGGGAGATTTTTCTTTGCATAAAAAGATTATTTGATTGATTTTTCAATGGTGCGTTCTAACTAAGAACAAGAGATGGGAGAGAAAAACGTTGAAGTGAAAATGTAGAGTTAGGACAAAAAGGGTCTTTAAGTATTGATTGTGATATAGCAACAATTTGCAAACATTAGTTCACTGAATCCTCGTAAAATCTTATAGCTTCTGAACCAATTTACAGATGAGAAAACTAGGGCCTAATGTGGGTCGGTAATTGCCCGCAGCCACAGAGCCACTGTGTGGCCAAGTCTTAGGCAGGTGTTTCTGACTACAAAGCCTAGAATTTTCATTAGACTCTGTTCATAAAGTCCATATTCAAGTCAAAGGCTCATGAAGCTAAGGGAAAAGAAAGGCTCTCTCTCTCTCCTAGAATCAGAAAGTTCTGATACTTGTTGACTTTCAAGTTTTAATGAAATATTTTTTGTATTAACACCTTACAGTTTTGACAGCATTTATATTTATTAAAACATATATGTCCCTCAACAAATTGGGTACAGAAGGAACATATCTCCACATAATAAATGCCATAAAGAGCAAAGCCACAGCTAACAGCTAACATCACACTCAGCAATGGAAGGTTGAAATCTTTCCCAATAAGATCAGAAACAAGAGTATACTCCCACCACTCTTATTCAACATAGTACTGGAAGACCTAACTAGAGCTACCAGGCAAGATAAAGAAATAAAAGTCATCCAAATCAGAAAGGAAGAAATAGCACTGTCACGACTTGCATAGGATGTGATCTTGCATAGAGAAAATTTTAAAAACTCAACCAAAATATGTTGGAACTAAAAAACAAATTCAATAAAGTTGCAGGATACAAAGTCAACACACAGTAATAGTTGTTTTTCTACATCCTAACAAGGGAATGTCTGAAAAAGAGGTAGAGAAAACTCTCCCATGCACAATAGCATAGAAAATAATAAAAAATACTTAGAAATGAATTTAACCAAGGAAATTAAAGTTCTATACAATAAAAACTATAAGGACTTGGTGAAAAAACTGAAGAGGAGCCAAACAAATGGAAAGATATCATATGCTCAGGGATCAGGAGAACTAATATGATTAAAATAGTCATACTCCCCAAACCATCTATACCTCAGTGCAATTCCTATCAAAATTCTAATGGCATTTTCTACAGAAATTAAAAAAAAAAAAAAAGCTAAAACTCGTATGGATCCACAAAAGACCCCAAATAGCAAAAATGATTTTGAGAAAGAACAAAACTGGAGGCATCAGTCTCCCTGATTTCAAAGTAGACTCCACAGCTATAGTAACCAAAACAGTATGGTACTGGCATAAAAATAAACACATAGATCAGTGGGAAAGAACAGAAATAAACCTCTAAACACACAGTCAACTAATTTTTTAAAGATTTTATTTATTAGACAGAGAGAAAGAGCACAGAAACAGAGGAGCAGGAGAGGAAGAAGCAAGCTCCCCACTAAGCAGAGAGCCCAGTGAGAAGCTCAAACCCAGGACCCTGCAATCATGACCTGAGTTGAAGGCAGTCACTTAACTGACTGAGCCACCAAGGCACCTTGGTCAACTAATTTTTGACAAAAGAGTCAAGAATACTCAATGGGGAAAGGATACTCTCTTCAGTAACTGGTGTGTTGGGAAAACTGGATAAACACATGCAGAAAATGAACTTGGACTTCTTATTCCGTTCACAAAAGTTAATCTGAGCTAGATCAAAGACTTAAACATAAGACCCAATATCACAAAATGCCTAGAAGGAAGCAGGGAAGTAAGCCTCCTGACATTGGTCTTAGCAACAATTCTTTAGATATGATATCAAAAGCATAAGCCCCAAAATCAAAAATCAAGAAGTGGGACTACCTCAGACCAAAACACTTCAGCACAACAAAGTAATGATCAACATAATGAAAAGGCAACCTACAGAATAGAAGAAAAATATCAACAAATCATATATCCGATAAGAAGTTAATTCCCAAATAATATACAAAGAATTCAGACAACTCAACAGCAGAGAGAGAGGAAGAGAAATACAGTTTAAAAATGGGCATAACTGAATAGGCATTTTCCCAAACATGACAACAAAGTGGCCAACAGGTACGTGAAGAGACACTCAACATGTCTCAAGCACATGTCTTCTGCTCTTACTAGAGATGTCTCTTCACAAAGCACCATCACTTAGTCACTGACATGACTGTGTCAAGTTACTACCTTGACCTGGGATGTCTGCACACTTTCCCTCCATTCAAGTACTATAGGCATTTTAGTCTTTATTCCAATTCTACCTCCTCCTTCATGGCTTTGCCTGACCATCCCAAGCCTCAGTCATTGCCCCTCAACTGTATTCCTAGGAGCTAATCTAAACAAATAGCAACAAGCAGTTACGGTACATGAAGCAGCACCTTCCACAGAGTCTGATCCTGGTGAAGGACCCTTCTTGAAAACGTTCCCCTCCTCTGGCTTCCATCCCATCACTGTCCTGGTTGTCTTCCTGCATCTATGCCCTTTTGAGGTTCCTCTTGCCCTGCTCACAAATCAAATGTGGAGCCTCCAAGTATCCATGCTTGGTCCTAGACCTCACTCTTTACCTACTTCTTAGGCTACATATTCCACACCCTCTAATTTACTTGGCAAGAAGATGCTGATCTCTCCCCAGTTGATATCTCCAGGCCAGAGCTTGCTCCTGAGCTCCTGACCCACCAATCTATGTGTCGTTTCCTCTGACGTAAATATTTCTATTGCAAACTCAGTATTCCCTAAATACAACACATTAGCCTCCTCCCATGCACCATCATCAAGCCTGCTCCTCTTCATATATTCCATGTCTTAGCAAGTGGGAAAACGAACAAACAAAATCCCTTCTTTCTTTAAAAAAAAAAAAAAAAGCCACTGTTCTTTCATCTTGCCTCTAAGGCAAGCCCAAAGCTAAGCTGTGTTGTGTAGACATACCTTGGTCTACATGGAATCCACCAAACCCAGAAGATTCTAGTTGTCTAAAATCCCACTCTGCTTTCACCAGTGTCTGCCATGTTCGGGCTCTTTCCTTTCTCTCATCTTAATTATTTCTGTACTGTTCCCCATGTATATCTGTCCACCAACCTTTTTCAGGCTATTCCCCACCCTGGCCTCATGACGAACATTCTAAAACTCAATTCTGACCACGTTTCTCACCTACTTAAATGTTTTTCCATCCTTCAAGATGTTGGCCAAACTCCTGACTCTTCAGTGTTAGTGGAGTAACTGGTAGGTTCTTTTTCTTTTTTTTTTTTTTTTAGATTTTATTTATTTATTTGACAGAGAGAAACACAGCTGGAGAGGGAACACAAGCAGGGGGAGTGAGAGAGGGAGAAGCCCGATCCCGGGTCTCCAGGATCATGACCTGAGCCAAAGGCAGTCGCTTAACCAACTGAGCCACCCAGGCGCCGTAACTGGTAGGTTCTTTATGAACTGGCCACTATTCATCTAGCCAGCCTCATCACTCAACACCATTCCTACCCTCCCTAACACCCATCTTCTCATACACTAGGCTCAGGACATACTGAGTGATTAACAGTCCTCCAAGATCAACATACTGGCCTTCAACTGCATGTTCTTTCCATCTGAAGGTCTTCCTTCCCTCCTTCATATGATCAACTCCTCTCCATCCTTCAAAACTCAAGGATCGACTTCCCTGCTTACTCCTTCCATAAAAGCCACACCCCTTGGTGCTTCCACAATATCCTGTGAGTACAATTTCCCTCATACCCTTGATCACCCTATACTCTGAGCATTCATTTATCTTCCTGTCTTCCCTTCCAGCAGGAGTTGAATCTTTTTAGATTTTTTATTCCCAGTGCATACAAGGCCCATAGTAGGCATTTAAGAAATGTTTGTTGAATAAATGAAGAAAACATTAGGAATGCTTTTTAATATAGTTCTTTGCTTTTCCAGTGCATTAACCTTTGGATTCACTTGTGGGGGTTAAAATAAATAAAAAAATATATGACAGTGCTTTCTGAACTGCTTTAAATTATCAGAAAACACTGGCTTTTAAGGAACAACCCTCTGTGGTGAAGAGACAAGTGTCCCTGCATTTCACTTCAGAGGCCTACCAGCACATTGTTTATCCTCAGCATGCTTCATTTTCTCCCTCTCAGCTCTTAAACTGTGATTCAGTTTATAAACCTTCAACTTATAGGCAATTGTTGAGAAATGTTTATGTTTCTAAAGCAAAATCCTACATCCCTTCTAGGTGTGTGGGTGCTCATGTGCAGAGAAGAGCCAAGTCCCATGTGGATTCTCATTTCTCAAGCCTCCTCCTGGGTAAGGATTCAAACCCCCCTTCCAGGTTCTTGGGCTGGGGAAGTTACCCAAGTGCACTTGGGCCCAAGCATGGTGGCAGGAATCAGCAATCACCCACCATGCTGTTCCGCCTTGTTTGCTGAGTGATTAAACCACAGTTACTTTAGGCCTAAAACGAGATTAGCTGAACAATAAATATTTTCTTCATGATAGTATATGCAGGTGTAGTTCAGAGGCAACCTTTGTTTTGCTTATAATAAACTATCTCTGGAAGTAAAACAAATTAATGGCTATATATTACTTCAACCAGCCCACAATGAATGAGCAGAATGAGTGAATCAATATTATTACATAAACATTTATCACACCTGACATAACAGTTATACAAATCAAGTCCATGGCATGGCTTTATAGCTCCATCAGAATGCAAAAAACTTAATGTGAGCAAAAATGGAATATTTTAGAGTAGAACTAACCACCGACTACAGAGCTGCAGAGACCTCCTCCCACCTATTCCATAACCCCACAGGAAGAAATTATTCCACTTAAGGGTAGAGTTCTTTTAAAATCCATGGGCAAAATATAGCAGGTGTTGAGAGGATTTCTTTTTTTATGTATGGTAGGGGAAAAAAGCTTTAAGCCCTAGTACTTTGAGTCCTGCCCCAAACCCACCCTTTAAGAAAACATTCACCCCAAGTCCAAGAATTCAAACAAGGAAGCACTTTGTGGCACAAATCAGAAGCACATCCATGATGCTCATGTTCATGAGCAAAGGCGACCTCCAAAGTTAACCAGCCTTGTCCGAGAACTCCCAGGGAATGACGTGAACGATGGAAGGCCAGAGAACTCAGCCTCTTCCTCCCGCTGTGCCTTCACACCACAAGCCCCCTTGTCATTAACACTCCCCCACTCAGCTCACACCTCCGTGCTCACCCCGGCACTCTCAAATATTTCTTACGACACCTTTGTAAAGTTTTGAGATTGATTTTTCCATTAGGAAAAAAAAAATGTTACAAATCACGTTACAGAAAATTAGAGGAATGATTCGTTGCAACTGGACCAGAAGCAGAAGTCAGGAAACTCCAGACTTGTTAGACTTTGCACCAACAACCAGTGCCCTTTAATATTTAAAAGCAACATGAGTCAGTACTTAGGATGACTGACTACCTTTCCTTGGGATGTGGAAAAGACCACGCAGTCTTCAGAGAGAACTGTAGACCTCAATAGAATCAGAAAGAAGCTGTAAAGGACGAAGCATGCCTCATGGCAGTGGAGAGAAAAGGGTAAAAACAGATGGAATAAGTGCACCTGACTTCCATACTTTATTCATTATGCCACATACCTATGGCCCCAGATGAAAGACCTTCTGCACGAACCTTGTGTCAGTTCACTGGATATTCTGCACACAATATCAGTAGCCAATTTTATCAGGATCTGGCCAGAGTCGGGTAATGTTTTGGCTCTGGGTCCAGAGAAGGCACTGTATGAATTAAATCTTCTGCCAAGGGGTTTTGCAGGTCTCCCAGCACCTAGTCAAGTACTTCCAGCTCTAAATGTGGGAATATTGGCGAAAAGAAGTCATCTATCATTTATGGGGCGCCTGGATGTCTCAGTCCATTAAAGTGTCTGCCTTTAGCTCTGGTCATGATCCCGGGGTCCCGGGATCGAGCCTCATGTCAGGCTCCCTGCTCAGCAAGGGAGCCTGCTTCTTCCTCTCCGTCTGCTCCTACCCACCCCCACTCATGTTCTCTTTCACTCGCTCTGCTCTCCCTCTCAAATAAATAAAGAAAAAAATCTTTAAAAAAAAGTCACCTGGGGCATCTGGGTGGCTCAGTCATTTAACCAATCTGCCTTCA
Organism: Spilogale gracilis; assembly: GCA_004023965.1. Lineage (NCBI taxonomy): Eukaryota > Metazoa > Chordata > Mammalia > Carnivora > Mephitidae > Spilogale > Spilogale gracilis. The sequence continues at coordinate 12,047 of PITA01024453.1, read as the reverse complement.
GCTCATGTCATGATCCCAGGGTCTTGGGATTGAGCCCTGTGTTAGGCTCCCTGCTCAGGGGGAAGCCTGCTTTCCCCTTTCCTTCCATCTGCCGCTCCCCCTGCTTGTGCTCTCTCTCTCTTCTCTCTCTCTGTGTAAAATAAATAATAAATCTTTAAAAAAAAAGTCATCTATAAAATCATCAAATCTTTTACTCCTAATCTAAAACTTACAATAGTTTGCAAGAGGATTTCATATCTCGAATCATGCCACTCTAGCATTTTTTAACTCAAAAAAGGAACTTCCCTACAAGTAAAATTCTGCTAATGGTAATGGAAGAATATGATACTCTTGCAGTCCAAATAATACAGTTATGAAAAGAAAAAAACTGATCACCTGGTCTTCAATCACAAGAGGCCAAGAAACTTGAAGCCATTCCAAGCAAAGAGAAGGTCATCCTGAAGCATCAAACACCAACTTACCTAAAAATGTAGACTGTGACCAGAATTTTCAAGAATAGCTACTTGATACTCAAAATATAGTCATAATCATAAGGTCGAAATTTATCTGGTAGGACAGCAATTATCTGAAACATGACAGCATTCATCAACCCAGGAGAGTTCAAAGCAGCTTGGGGAAATCTAATGATCTGTATCAGAAAACACAGGGGAAGAAAATAGAGGTGGAAGCCTGATTTGCTACAACCACTTTGGAGAATGCTAGGCATCTACTAAGACTAAAGAGAATCTGACCCTATGACCCAGCGATTCCCTTCCTAGGTGTCCCCACCAGAAATGTGTGCTATGATAACCCAAACAGCGCTCCCATTTAGCTCTAGGTTCCCAACCAGAAACAACCCTGATGTCCATCATGAAACAGAACAAACTGTAGTGACACCCAACAGTATGAACGAGTCACAAGCACGATGTGGAGCAGAAGCACCCATGAACCGAGTAGGACATCTACAGTATGATGTCAGTTACACAGAGTTCAAAGACATGCACCTCTGCAGGTAGAGGTCTGGATGGTCAGTGCTCATCCCTGACAGTGGAGGGGAGGATTTTTGCTCATTTCCATTCCCAACAGCTTTGTATAAGAGCTCCTAATCAGAGGACATTCGTTTTTGAAGAGTGAAGCAAAAGACAAACACTGCTTTAAATATTAGATTTCCCCCCTTACATACAGAAATTTTAACGTAAGTCCCAGAAAATGTATAAAGAACTAAAATCATAACATTTCCCATAAAACTGAAGACACCAGCTACATGAGACTTAAATGAAGCTGGAGTGCAGGCAGTTTTGGACAGTATCCCTGAGTCCCCAGCTGACAGCAAGAAAGTGACATATGGGAGGTGGCTGATACCCAGACGGCCCTCACACATTTCCTTATGGAGGATTTTCCAAAGTTGTCTTGATCCTTCAATCCGAAGCATCTAGAAGGCTGAGTAGTTTCCACATTTCAGGCCCAGCAGACTTCTGGGTTTTGCTGAACACAGAAGCCTGGGGCCTGAAGTCGGCAGAAAGGAGGATCCGTGGGACCTCACCATCAGCGCAGGACCAGCTGTGGGCACAAGGGCAGCCTCTTGGTTTTTCCAGTTTACGTAACTCGTACAACTTGACTATATTTTGTTCTGCATCGTGCTAAGGTGCATTTATTCAAATGTAGAAAACAGTTTTTAAATCCCACTAATGGGAAACAGGTTATTCTCTGGGTCATCATCAGCAATTAACCCCAATATCCTAAAATTCGGGAAGATTCGAAAGAAACTGATGATATCCTGTCCATCTTCTCTACTGAGCCACATGCCACTCCACTGCCTCTTGTCATTCTTCCCAGGCACCCTCTTCCCTCTTCCTTTGAGGGTTGTGCCATCCATTTCCTCCTATCCAAGCAGCAAAGATAATTAGGATGAACCATTTGAATATGGTGTTTTTATTTGAATATCCTAAAGCCAACTTATGAGCTTAGAGATGCACCATCTGTCCTGTGACTGAAGCCTGGGTGCTGACTTATTGAATCCGTCAAAAATCTCCTCATTAGCTTTAGGCTAATGGATATGAGTTCCCACTTAACACATTCAAGACAGTCAAGAGAACAACAGGAAGCCTAAATTCCAGGATCCTGATACGGAATTCCTAGATTCACATTTCTCCCTTATTGTTACTTTCATCAGACAGAAGGCAAGAGGAAGGATTTACCATTTCTTTCCCAAGAAAAACAGAAAATCTAGGACAAGGAGTCATAAGTCCGTGGACAACAGGAGTATTGTATTTAAATGTGTTTCTCCACAGGGCTTGGTGATTGGAACTGCTATCAGCCGCAGGCTTAAGGAATAGAACCCCTGTGTCCCCCCAGGGAGCAAATGAGTGGAAATACTGACTTTGAGTTGGTGTTTCTCTGACTCTACAAACTGCTTCTGCGTGGGCCTCTGGTGAGTGGAAACTATGCAAAACATATGCAACAAAAATACATTCATCCACATAATAGTTTTAATATGGAAGATTTTTTAAAAGATCGAACCCCCACCCTAGAAAGACATGGGAGAAGGGCAGTATTTAATTCTTACTTCAATTGCCTCATTCATCTGTTGAGCATGGCCCTGTGGAAATTTGGGGCTTGGGTAAATCTTGGTGATGGACAGCTGTCCCATGCATTGTAGGATGTTTAGCGACATCCCAGGTCTCTATCCACTAGAAGCCAGTAGAACCCCCAAGCTTCCAGATGTTGCCAAATGTTTTCCGGAGAACATAATCCACCCCTGCTGAGAACCCCTGGGTTAGCAGGGAGTCAGATGGTGCGATTGGAAAAGCGTTTGATCGAGACAGGTTCCCTAGATGATTTGGCAGCTAGCTGACTGTGTAACCAGGTCACTGAGTTTCTCCAAGGTTCTGTTAAAGCAGCTGTGTCGCTGATGCCGGGATGCTGAGCAGAGAGGCGCGTGTGCACAGGCATGACCTATAAAGAAAGAAGGGAAGCAGGACTGGATAGAGAGAGCTAGTAAACTACATGAAACTGCATGGCAGACGTCCACTAGTCCCCAGGGAGCTCCACCTCAGGGATGGCTCTTCTGAGCTGTCCCAAATTGAGGCAAGGGGATCAGGTCTCCAAACCCCACATCAATCAAGCACTGCCCCCGGCAGGGAGGCACAACCTTGGCCAAGGAAGTGCCCTTCAACACACGGCAAGGCTGAGGAAGGGACCCAGCTGTGATCTATCAGCAGCAACACCCAGGGCTTCAAGGACTGAGTGCGTCCTGCAGGGCAGCACGTCACAGCATCCGTATGATAAAGGAATAAGGTTCACCAGATGTAAACAGGTGCATGGGAGGAATAAGAGAAAGGACTTCAGAAGCACATCAACTAGGTAGGAATCTCAGATCCCCCCTGGCCATGCTGACCCTTCTCCACCCGAATCATGGTGTCTTTTTTAGACTCATGTGGTCCCTACTACTCTAGAGAGACAGCACAAACACAGTGACAGATCACTCTGTCCCAGGCACTGGAGATGCAGCAGGGAACAAAATGGAGTCCCGACTCACCAGGAACATTCCTCCTAGTCAAAGAGTATGGAGAAGGGGGGTATGAGGGGATTGCAGACATGAAGTGACCCAAGAAAACTGCTAAATCCACCCAGAGAGGAAGAAACAGTGAACACTCTGTGAACAAATCACTGTAAGCAGCCAGAGTCTAAACTACATTAAGGATAAACACAACAATAACATGAATTTATTATTTCCAGAGAAAGAAAAGCACTAAAACCATCAGCTCTCCCATGGAAAAATAAAAGGAGCCTCAAGATGAAAATACCTTGACATCTTGATGACTGAAGAAAAAAAATGTTTGGCTTTTAGCGAACACCTGTGATATTTATTTATGAGTCTGCATCATCCAAGTGTTACAGTGTTGCATTATTTCCTTGTAATTTACGATCACATACATTTGTAAAATAAATAAAATTAAAACACTTTTGGAAGACAGTGCCTGTGTATGTGATCTGTGAAACTTGCTACTCAAAAGTATGGTCCAAGAGAGGAAGAACGGCCTCACTCCTCTGATGTTCTGCACAGGCATGTTGACATTCTTTCACTATAATAATGTGTGCGACTGTCGCCTGGCTTTGTCTCCTATGAGGTCTCAGCCCAAACCCCAATGTAAAAAATTTCCACTTAACCAATATTTTATGCTAACTGCCTCCTGTTAATAAAAAAACATATAAAATCTCTTTATTAATACTGAGTAGCTATCCTGGGTGCTGATGCCCATAAACGAGCAACAAGGATAGTGCAAATTTGTAGTGTTTCTGCTCCTAAAAAACATTACTTTTGGGGAAAAAAAACACATACACAGCTGCTGGATTCAGTAACACTTCACTGATAGTCAGCCTGGAAATTATGTATTAAAATTTTCAAGCTGCTAATTCTAATAGGGGAAAAAGGCATATTCACACCAAGCCCCCTACCAAAATTTTCTACACATTATCAGCATTCAGAGGAAAAAAAAATGGGAAACTGCATTATAATAAAGTTAATACTGTGCTGTCAAAAAAAAAAAAAGTATGGTCTGAATCATGCAGTGCTCACAGAGAAGATTCTATTAAATGCATATTCTTTTTTTTCTTTTTATTAATTTTTATTTTTCTCCATAACCCATCCCTCCCGCCCACCCCCCAGCAACCCTCAGTTTGTTTCCTGAGATTAAGAGTCTCAAGGTTTGTCTTAAATGCAGATTCTAATTCAGTGGATTTACGGTGGGTCCGAGAGTCTGAGTTTCCAGTTGGTTCACAGATGAGGCCTCTACTACTAATTGGGAGACCACACACCGAGGAACACGTTTCTAGACCATTTAGCTCAAATGGCTGTTGAAGTTCAGGTGAAGAAATAAATAAATAATTGAGGATCCTGGCCAAAAAAAAAGAAAAAAAAGAAATAATACACTACCAAGAATCTACTAGGTTAAACTCTACTGTCTTAGCAGCAAAATGAACCCAATTAAAACTTTCAACAAATCAAAGATACTTCCTTCAACATTTAAACGTTCTGTGCCTGGACACACTAGGTGGGTACCATTTGCTGGCGGGCATAGGCCGTTACATGGACTTTGGATATATTATTTACAATATAAATACCACAAAACAAGACCTGAATAATATTACTCCCTGTGAAAATGGGCCAACCCTTAACCACAGCATTTTCCTGAACTGCTAATTCTCAACAATTCCCCTCAAATGTCAGAGCTGAGCCCTTAGGTAAAAATAATTTGCTACAGACATCGCGTTGATGAGATAGTTGAACATTCTTAATAAAAGAAGTAAGAATTGGTCTTAAAATTAAACAGACTGTTACAGCCAAAAGTAGCTGAGTTTCTCTTGACAGTTTTATTCTAGATGCCTAGCACCATTCAAAATTCTATCTTTTTTTTTAAGAGCTCATAAGACATATTATAAATCAGCATCTTGGATCATATTTTTTATCATAGTCATCCAGCTTGGACGTGTCAGATAATAATTATTATATGAGGATGATGAGTGATCTGTGGGAATGCTTCAATTTCACTGACATAAGCAAAAGTTTATGAAATAAATAGTAGCGTAATAACAGCACTTTCAAAAGAAATTCCTAATATATTTTAGTGATGTTTTCATATAATAACCCTTCCTCAAAGTGACTCCTATCTATATTATTTAAACAATAAGGTTTAGTCCAGTTAATTACTAAAATAACTAGCACAATATGTTATATATAAATTATATTTTATTATATATTAGAAATATATATTAAATATATTTTAGTTTAACAACATATTATTAAAACTTAATTAAAATTCAAGAAGGTAAACTATATAAGAAATGACATAATCGGGGGGGTGCCTGGGTGGTTCAGTAGGTTAAGCGTCTGACACTTGATTTCAGCTCAGGTCATGATCTCTGGGCCATGGGATCAGTCCCATGTCAGGCTATGCACTCAGTGTAAAGTCTGTCCCTCTCCTTCCGCTCTTCCCCCTGCTTGTGCGCTTGCTCTCTCTCTCGCTCTCTCTCAAAGGAAGGAAGGTCATAATGGGAAGAAATTACTCACAAAGATTTACCGTGTATTATTAGTGGGTCTGATTCCAATTTTTTACAAGAGCACTTCCACTGTTTGAATGATCACAATGATGCTAGCAAAGAAGTCTTAAGATTGGGTTCTAGCCACACTGTGTCATGGACGGGAAGGACATAATTTTTTGTATGGACAGAGCAAAATCAAATAATTCTTGTTACATTTTATCCCCCCAAAAAATACACAGCAAAAAAAATTCTACTTCCCTGTATCTTTTTTTTTTTTTTAAGATTTTATTAATTTGACAGAGAGCAGAGAGAAATACAGCGAGAGAGGGAACACAAGCAGGGGGAGTGACAGAGGGAGAAGCAGGCTTCCCGCCGAGCAGGGAGCCCGATGTGGGACTCGATCCCGGGTCTCCGGGATCATAACCTGAGCCAAAGGCAGTTGCCTAACCAACTGAGTCACCCAGACGCCCCTCTACTTCCCTATATCTTATGTCAGTTCCTCAATTCATACATTTTTTTTCATGATCAGGGGATCAACAATAAACAAATGTGTATTTTAAGGAACAACTTTTTTTTTTTAAGTGTGTGGTTCAGGGTATGTAGTTAGAGTTAGTTCTTCTCCTATATTTTTCTACAACTTTAATACCATTGTTCAAGTGCTAGTCATGAAATATACAGCAGTATCTTGAAATCTCATTCAAATGATGGTGTTCAATATAGCTTTCATATTAAGGATATTTTATTATAATCTTTCTTTTAAGTAGAAAGATATATACTACACTTCTGTTATCAAATAATCAGAATATCATATTCTCCAACTACTGATCATAAATGACAGCTCAATGGTCACTTTGATAATATGCAACTTCAATATAGAAAAGTGAGTACAGCATGTTAGTTGTCGAAAGTGATTTTCATGTGCGATGCCTCATTTTATTCTCACAACAATCTCTTAGGTAAGTGTTATAATGATCCTCAGGTGTAGATTTGAGGAGTCTCATTAAAAGATGATGTAATTCTCCCCAAGTCATCTAACTATTGGGTAGTAAAGTCAGGATTCAAATTTGGGTCTTTGTTACTGTTCTCCCCATGATGAACTGTCTCTCCAAGATAACATAAAGGAAAGTACCACATCGACTGTAAAAGGTAATGGTTTAAGTCTTCTTAATGCTTAAATGTGTATGCGCTCTTCACAATAATTTAGATATCCCAATTAGATATCTGCTCTTACTGGGTGATCTACACTACACGTGCACTGCCAGGATATTTCAAGGTGACTGTGGACAACTTAGTAACGTGCTAGTACTCAGTCTGTTGGTTTTACCTGATTTGATATAGCACGTTGACTTCCTATTCAGTCATTTGTTCATTCAACAAACATATCAGGCTTCTACTACCTGGCAAGCACTGTGCTTTGAGTTTTTCCAATGGTTCAGTGGATATACACAGAACATAAACAGCCCATATACATATAACTTCTCACTTGCTCTTCTTTCTAATGGCATATTCTGATTGCAACAAAGCCTATGTTCTTATAACTAGCTTAGAAACAAACCACGCTACGATTGGCTTGACATGGCCCACTTGGGGGGATAGTGCCTAACGTATAAAAAGTAGATCGTTCATTGGTGGAACTTGAGAGGATTTCAGATAATGTCGTGAGTGGGCCAACATGACCTGACTTATGTAGGGAAAATGTTACTTTCTTCACCATCCTCTTTCAGATTACATAAGCAAGAAAGAAAACGTCTGAGGCTAATATATCTTTAATATCCCTATATCTCTGGATAATCTCCCTTTTTAGCAGAGAGAGCTTCAGGCTCAGAACCTTGAATGGGTAACTTTGTTAAGATTTAAGATATCTGTGTTTTCATTGCATTATTTTTAGTGTTACCTTTTTTTTTCATAGTCAGTGAAACTGGTTCTTATATAAAGTTTCTTTTATAAATTATTTACATATAGAAGTCAGGCTACATTTAAAATTACTTTGTCTCTGATGGTGGGTGGGGGTACCCGACCTGGCATGAATTATGGAAGTGGTAAAGAAATTGCTGACATCAGGGGAAAACTCACAGGGAGAAAAGGCAGTGGACTGATCAGCAGCAGCCTGGCTCTAGACCAAGTTCTGTGACTTTGAAGAAGTTATTGAACCTGTTAGTCTCACCATTTTCATCTGTAAGACGTGGGGTTCGACTGGATCTGCAGTGCAACGTGTTCTGTCCCCAGTCCCCTAGACTTATGACACGCCCCCATTAGGCAGAACAGCCTCACTACAATGATGGTGGAGTGCTAACTAGGTCAGAAAGAAATGTGTAGGTTTCCAGTTTCCAAGCATATTCCCTTTGCCATGCCGAGAACATGCTTGCGGATTGAGAATCACCAGATGAGACAATCCCTAAGGCCTCCTCCAGCTCTAAGACTCTAAGAAATTCTGATTTTACACACAAATGTTAGTGCTAAAATATCAGGACCATTTGGTAGCTGTCAGAAGAAAATATGCCCATGATTTCTCCAAAGAAGGAATAGTTATTAAACAATAATGATAGTTCTGCCTTTTTCTAGAAAAGATGGACTTAGCTGAAGACTTCATGAGAAAAATACTCTATGCAAGGTTGATTAAAATTGAGCTCTGTCCAGCAAAGAGAATACGACTCATCTGAATCTGGCAAAACCAATCCTACCTAGTTAGAGACATGTGCCTCTATCTTTATACACATTTGTATATGGACAGTATATCATAAAACACACTAACACCTCACTGATCCATAACTCGTGTCTGGAGACTTCTTGTATCTGGAACAAACCTGAGAATCAATAAATCGGTAGCCAAAATAAATATCATAAAGTCTCCGCACTACATTTCATGCGGCCTTCAAGAACTACACTCACAGCAGTTAAAATAAACAGCTAACAACAAGGGAGTGAAGGCGACCTGAATATGCAACCCCAAATATGCCACTTTGGCAGAAGGATTATTTTAAACTGAAGACAGCTGAGAAACAGCAGAGACAGGAGGAGCTCTCTGGCCTTCCTGCAACTGTCTAAAAGCAGGGTTTAAATTTTCCTTTAAAGGTGACATAGATTTTTCACTTGTAGAGGTTCTTTCTCATACTAGGAAGCGGATAATGACATTCAAGATGATGCATCACCAGAGACAACTTGATCCTGCATGACAAACTTTACCAAAGGGGAGGGAGCTTCTTTACTCCCCTAGAAGCCCAAACCCCTTTTTCTTTTGCATAGTCACTTCTGTACAACTTACCACCTTTTGTTAAAATGGTATATAAGTCCCCAGGTCTAATCACATCTTTGAGCCTTTCTTTCTTTTCTATGAATCCACCATGCACATAAAAATATTAAAATATTAAAATTAAAATATTAAAATATTACAATATTTCTTTTTCTCCTTTTAACCTGTCTGTTGACAATTTAATTGACAGGACCCAGTGACATACTATAAGAGGATAGAGGAAAATTTTTTCCTCCCCTACAAGAAGGGAAAAAAAATTGAGAAACACTGAGTTAAACAGAACTAAGTAGGACCTCTTTCCTGTAGGACTTACAGGAGGCTTTCATATGCAAAATTATGTTATGAATTTCCGAGAAGAGAATAATTCACTATTTCCTAAACTTACCTGGCCAAAGGTCCTCTTTTATCTCAAAGCCATATTAATATGTCCAGTAAAGATGACGCCTACAATTTGAGAGCTCCTTTAACTTTTGAATTTAATATGCTAACTTTTGAATTTTCCAAGTGCTCCCATGTAAATTGTATCTCATTCTGTCTGCACAATCTCTCAGGGAGTGGATGGAGTGGGAATTATTCTATCCCTGGGACAATGGAAGAAACAGAGGCAGGGTCAGAAGCAGAATGCCCTCAACCCCTGCTCTCTCCTCTGACTGAGCATTCTCACTGGTGTTAGCAAACTAAATTCTCCTGTCCATCAATTGCATCTCCTCTACAAAGCTGGAGATTCTCTTGAAAACACCTTAAATCTCTAAAAGTATTCTTTGAGAGCATTTCGATGAAAATTTAGTATTACGGAATGTTTCCCCTGGTGTCTTTATTTCATCTCCTCAATGAAATGGCAGAGGCCTGAAACCCATACTTGAAAATCAGACAAAATGCTGAGTCATTGGAAGTATAGTGATGTTTCTGAAATAATGAGGCATTTTCCAGAAGCTTTTAGGGGGGCACTTACTGGTTGACAAAAATGTTCCACAAAGAGCATTCTTTGGTAAAGTAAAAGCTTAGTCACTCAGAAGGAGAAGAGAGAAGGCTTACAGGTAAGAGCAGCTACAGCTATGGGCTGGGGCAGGGCTGCACAGAAGGGGGCAGAAGAGCTGGGCTACTGTGCACACCACGGCGATGGCAAACAGAGAGAAGATAGTAGGAGATATATGTCATGGCCGACACATTCTGGACAGGATTCGGTGAACAAAGGTTCGGCAACACCACAGAAAACCTAGGCTCTGGGTCAAGGCCCCATCCTACCACATGCTGGATTTCCAATCCTTGGTGAATTGCTCAAAGGCCCTGAGTTTCAGTCCTGAAGTCAACATAAGGTCAGCGATGATATCTCATGTCCCTGTAGACAACAGGTTCACTGGACGGGCTCTGAAAGCTCAGGACTCAGACCTGTGGCCCTAGGAGGACTCTCCTGCCAGGCCCCATCTAGAAATGGGAACCCTCACAGGACCACTGCCCATACCAGTGTGTCTTGCTTGGCGGGGGAGGGGCAGGGCTGTTCATCAAGCCATGGCGCCTCTGTCCTGTCTGATGAAGGACACCTTTGCAGACTAAGTTGGTCCCAAGGTGTGCATTTTTTTTTTCTATTTCTCCCAAAGATACTATACATCCAGCAGGGTCTAGGATCCTCAGGACTTTAAAACATTTAGGGAAATCACTTGATGTAAGAACTAAGACAAGAAGTATCCCCAAGAAGCAAAATCTCCTTACCTTGCTTCTGAAATTACCGAGAGAGAAAAAGAAGCAAAATGCCCTGCATAACAGACCGGAGAAGAAACAAGACTTGTAACGGGGACCCTGTACTCGAGAAACTCCTTACAGGAAAAGAGACCAGCTTCCTACTCCCCGATCTCCTGCTATTTTTCAAAATTGAAAATTAAAGTAAAATTTATGCTTTTTTTGTGTTGTTTTAATGTTTGTTATTTTAACTTTGTTGATACGTAACTATAAGGAAGTCTACTGAAAGTACTCATAATGTGCCCTATTTTAGAAAAAAGAATCTTTTGTTCGCTTGGCTTCACGTTGCATTTGGTATTATCTGAGAAGAACCTATCAAAATAGCATTCCATCCAAGCTTATTTATTTATTTATTCAGAGTTATCCACCAGGCTCAGACATCTGTAACACAGCGGAATAGAGGAGCTAAACAAACAAGGCTTCTGGTGAGCTAATGGTCCAAAGTTGGAGACATAAAGATCATGAATGCTCTTCATTTATTCATTAAATACAGCCGTTATTAAGTGCTGGCAAGTGAGCCGACGTGTGGAAGATAAAATGATAGCAGAATCAGACAGGGTTCCATCAGGCGTGCATTTAGGGATCTGCTGAGAGCCAGTCCCCCTTGCTTTACAAACAACTCTGACAAGTTCTATAATTTGCTGTCAAAATTCACTGCCATGTAGAAGCAGCAAGTTAGGGATGCCTGGGTGGCTGGGTCAGTTTAGCGGCTGCCTTCAGCTCTGGTTACAATCCCAGGGTCCCGCCATCCTGCTCTGCTTGCCATTCCCCCTGCTTCTGCTCACTCTCTCTATGTGTCTCTCTTTCTCTAACCTCTGCCCTGTCTGATGTACCAGAATCTCAGGGACTTAGCAATCGAGCTGTTTTCTTCTGACAACCAGGTCTGTGCAGAATCATTTCATTCTTCTCTGCACATGCTTCACCTTAAAGTGAACCTCCAAGTTGAGCGAGATAGAGCAGTTCGAGTGGCGTAAGAAGTAAGTTAGCAGGAGGAGGAGAGCTGCCAGCTACGTGAAAGCAGAGAAAGGCACCATGGACA
>PITA01024452.1:0-26262 GCA_004023965.1 Spilogale gracilis | reverse complement strand
GAACTTCTTCCATTATCCCATTGCTTTCTACACTTTCTGTACTATAATGACTTGTCACTGTGTCTTTTCCCCAAACTAATCTGTAAATGCAAGAGCCACATTTCCTTCCTTTTTGCAGTATCCAACGCATACCTGGCATGTATTCTATAAACATGCATGATGTGGAAGGTGGAAAATGGTAAGTAAATCTCAACTAGAGTTGTCGGATAAATAAATGCAAGATGCCTAGTTAAATTTGAATTTCAGTTAAACATAAATACCTTTTCTAGTATAAGTATGTCACATATACTACTTGAGACATATCTACATGAAGGAAAACCTGAAAATTATTTGTTATCTGAAAATCAAATTTAATTGAGCATCTTGTATTTTTATTTGCTACATCTGGCAACCTTAACCTAAACCCTGAGATTGGCCTCAGGGGTTCTCCTGGCAGAGGGGCCCCTAGGGCCCCTCACACTCAAGGCTGACCTGATGTCCAGCTGCTCTGGGGGCTGGTGTTGAGGCCATGGTAACGTGCATGTGTATGCCTTTCCCAGGCCTTACCTGTTCTCTTAGGTTCCGTCAGCTTGGCGCCTTTAAGAGGGAAAAGGCAGCCACTGATGAGCTTAAAGCGCTCCCTAGAGGCCATTAGGGGTACTACTACTGCGGTCGGGGGCCATCCCGTGGACCCAGAATTTTGGGGAGCTGGTAAAGTCCAAACAAGGCAGAGACCGGGTAGAAGGAGGCCAGTCTAGCAGTGGAGAGGGGCAGGTGAAGATATACCGAATTTGAGGTGCCATGGAACCTCAGGATGGAGATATCTAAAAGGCAAATCAGGCCTGATAGCTGGGAGAGCTGCTTGGGCTGGAGACACAGCCCCAGAAGTCGCAGAAATAGGTGAGACCACTCAGGGAGTATGTATAGAGGAAGGAGAGAGAAAAATGAGATGGGAACCCAGGAATCATCAATGTCTGAGGGCAGATTTAGAGATCAAGGGAGAATGGAAAAAGGAACATCAAAAAATCAAGAGGATCCATGGTTCCCCGGCGATGGCCACTTCCAGGGGTGGGGCAGGAAAGGTACAAGATGAGCCCGAAACATCCTGTGTCAGAAAGCAAGGAAATGTTCAAGGAATGATGAAAACAAATCCAAAGGGCACAAGAGCCAACTTGCAATTTCTTCCAATGGCCAAATCTGTGACAAATTGTGTATCAAAACAAATAACCATAGGACAGGATTATAACCCACTGGGAGAAAAAGATCCATGTCAATGCTAATGTAAGTAAATGGGAGTGGGTCTGAGCCCTAAACCAGGAACTGGCAACATGTGCCCGGCTGAATTTCAGAATTGCTATGAACTGTAATTGACGTGTTTGCCTTCTGCTCTTCTCCTTTTTGATATGATAATGTCCATAGACGGAATCCCATGCCTGCACCACAAGTGTATGCTGGGCATATATGAGACACATGGTGCGTTTCCTTACTTTGCAAGGTCTTCAGATCAAGACAATTGATATTCAAGGAGCTATCCCCAAGGAACGGGACCTGAGAAGCCATACCCACACAGTGACCTGATTTAGCTGATGGGATCCTGAACTGCAAGCTGGTGCCATCATGGAAGAAGACGTGGGGTCTTAGGGGAGTCTTGAATGGGATGTGGATTATCGTCTTTGGAGTGTAGGGTGTGGTAGATTGTCTTTTCCAAAGATGACTTTAACAGTCTCTCCTATCCACATGCTCTTATTATATGACTTGGACATTCTTCCCATTGAGAGGTGGGGTCTATGCTCCCTCTCCTTGATCTTAACTAAGCTTTTGTTATTTTTTTCCAAACAAAAGAATATGTCAAAAGCAATATCTGAGGCTAGGTTATAAGAAGTGAAACATCGTTTCACTGATTCACTATCACACTCATCCTACCGTGTAAGTAGTCCAAGGGCCCTGAAGTCACCATGTGGAGATAAAGCTAGCTCTGAGACAGCAGGACTAGAGCAGAGTTGGTTGTCTATCCGGCCCCCTGCTGTTTAAACTCTTGCCACCATCTGACTGCACTCACAGAGAAACCCTCAGCCAGACCACCCAGCTGAGCTCTCTTTGAATCCCCATCCCACAGAAATGGAGATGACGAAATGGTTACTGTTTTAAACCACTAACTGATTTGCTTTGTAGCAATAGATACCGGCCCATGGTAAGATGTTAACATGGAGAATCTGGGGGAAGGGTTATGCTGGAACTCTTTGTAAAATTGTCCTCTAGCCGATGGGTGGCAAATAGGTGGGGCTACAAGGACATAGTCTCTTCTAGGGATTACTCAGAGCTGTCTACACCACCCGGGTCTATACCTACAACCATGGACCTGAGATGGAACTTCAGAATGGGGAAGCAAATTAAACTGAATCTGAATTCTTCCCTTGTCTTTACAGCATCCAGATGCCCTGCGGATACAGTTAGGAACAGCTTCCATTCTCCAACTCTGTGGCAAGGAAAAAGTATAGCCTGGATTTTCACTCTCCTAACCCTTTGATTTGTCCCGGGAATTATCCTCTACAAGGAGCCCTCTCCTTTCTAAAGGCTACCTTGGATAGGAGGAGAGGGTCTTGACTCAGCACTCGCTTTTCTTACTGTATTTTTGATGGGCTGCCTCCTCCCTCTCCCCCAAGAAAATGGGTTCAGTCGGAGTCCTTTGACACCAATAGTCCTGGGATGGAATATTTGGGAGGTAAACAGGGAGACTAGGAAAGGAATGAATTCTTACTTCTGAGTCATTCAAAGAGTGCAGCATCTCCGGTACGCCAACAAGCCCAGCAGAATCCAGTGATGTTCCCCTAGAGGGCTCAATCCAAGCAGGGTCAGCACATGATAGAATGGTAAGGAGTGAAGTTTTACACTGATTGTAGAGGGTGACAGGAGTCATGGAGGAGGTCAGTATCCACTGAGGAAATTTACCCTCGTGGGTACATTTGAAATAGTGTAGTAGGGAGAATAATTAGACATGAGGATTTAGGAAATACAGAATGTCAGAGTCTCAGATAATAGATGACTAGAATTTTGGCGTTAAGAAAGAGAGCTAAGGGAGTGAGAGAGTTCTAATCATAGAAGTAGTATTAAAGATTAAATATGTGTAAAGATCATAGGGAAAATGCTGATTGAGACTCAGAGGCAGCTCAGTCAGAGCAAATGAGAAAGAATGAACATTTTTTTCTATTTGCCTTTTTACCTTTTGAATCTATTCACCCATTTCTTTGGGGTCAAAGAAAATCTTGAAGAATCTTTGAGGAAAATCGGTGCCTTCACTTGATTCAATTACATAGACATTTACTGGAACTCTACTATGTGTCACATTCTGGGCTAGATGCTGAGGGAGGTGATGAATAAGATAGAATTCCTGTCCGCCAGGGGCACATCTCTGACTAGGGAGACAGATATGTAAACCGAAGACAATACTGTAAGATGGGTGTAATAAAAGGGATATGTATGTTCAAGGTGGGTACAGAGGTGACCTCAGACATCCATGGGAGTGAGGGCTGGTGGAGGGAGATCCAGAAACCATCTGCGGGAAAAGAACCAAGCTGATGTAATCACAAAGGAGAGTAGAGTAGTGGAGCCCTGGGTAGAGCACTGAAGGACAAGGACAGTAGGTGTGGACAGGGAGAAGAGAGATCTAGAAGAACTGGGGAGATTCATAAAAGCAGACTTGGTATAGGGAATTTGGGAATTCCAGTGAACAACATATCGAGGAGGGAACTAGTTATGAGGAGGTAGAATCTCAACCAGCTAATGGGCAAGATGAAGAAACAAGAATTGCTTACAAATGCATTGGGAGAGAGACAAGAACCTTCATAAAAACTCAAATGATGTGTGTATAGACGATTTTGTTAGCTCAATTTAGGGGTAAAGGTACAGACCCAGTAGGAGATGAAAAGGTATGTTTAACACTGGTAGGAAAAAAATGAAATTGGAGATTAGAGTAACGGGCTGTGATTAAAAACCATAACTCAGCCTTAGCTGTCGTGTTGCTGAACGAGAAGAAATATGCTCGTTTTTCCTTTGCAGTAGCCCTGAGGCAGACAGGAATCGTCTTCTGGCTACTACGGAACCAGGTGTAAATGGTTGTTCCTTCTGTGATTAGTTAGACAGGGCGGAGGAATTGTTACCCTGTTGCCAAGGGAAAAGGAAGGGGCTGTTCCCAGTTGCCATGGTGACAAGGTAAGAGCGTTCCCTCGGTACTACCATAAATTTATGAGGCGGTTTCTTCTCCTTGTTGCTATGGCAACGTAGAGGGACTGTTCTCGTCGACCCCCCTCGCCCCGTCCCCCCGCCGCCGTCGCTAAGACAAGGTAGAGGTTGGAGCTGTCCTTCCCTCGCCACGCAGTTGCCTTGGAGACGGCGGGTGCCCTGGCCCCGCCCCGCTCGGACTGACAGCGGTGGCCGCATCGCGCCTGCGCAGTGCTCTCTTCCCCCGCAGTCCCTGTGCGTTGAAGCCGGAGACCGCGGCGGCCTCTGCTAGGACCCTTCGCCCCGGAGCCGCCGGCCGGAGCCGCAGCCTCAGCCGCAGCGCCCCCGCCGCCTGTCCCCGCCCCGCCGCCTCCGCCGGAGCAGCCTCGCGCACTGTGAGTCCTGGCCCTGGCGACCGACGCTGTGGGGGCTGAGTCAGCGGGAGGCCCGGGCCCGGGCTGGGGGAGGGGAACCGGGTTGCCCCCCTCGCCTCCCCACCCGCGCCTCCGCCCCCCAACCGTGCCTCACCCCCACCGCCTCTTTCCCTCCATCCCTCTCTCTCCCGGGGTTTCCGCGGCGGCCGGCAGGCCTTGGAACCACTCCCCCTCTCTGCCCTCCCTCCGGACCCGCCTCGGGGGGCTCCTTCCCCACTAGATGTGGCGCCACCTCACCTCCACCCCGGACTGATCCCCCTCTCCTCGCATCGCCCCAAACTGTCTCCGGTCCGCCCTTGTCGCTTCCCCTCACTCCTCTAGGGCCTGACACCTCCGGCCTCTCTGGTTTTCCTCAGTGATATGCCAGAGAAAGAGTGACAAGGGAGAGGGCGAGGGGAGACTTGGGGGAGGGAGGGCAATATTCTGCCTGCCCAAACCTTGGGGCGTCAGGTTTCTTACCCACAAACTCCTGCCCTGGCTGGTGCAGGGAAGCAGGTCTGGACAGTTCTGACTGTTAAGAGCTTGTGGGGCTTTCAGAATAGATTTTGCTGGGAAGGGTTCAGCCCCATGATGATTAGCTTCTGTTCAGTGAACACCCGCTAGTGCGTGGTGGCCTTCTTGTGGGCTGGGCCATTGCCTTGGCTAATGCTAGGGAAAGGGACTGGAGGTAGTGGAGGGAGGGGAGGGGAAGGTTGTGTTGGGGAGCTGAAGTTCCTGCGCTTCCGGTGTGGTGTTGTGAATAAGCATTTTGCAGTACTCTTTAGTATGCATTTTTTATTTTTATTTTTTGCAATATAACCCTGGTATAATATGAGGCCTGATACCACCCATAGCAAGTGCTGTTTGTATGTCCAGGGGTTGTGACAGGACTTAATCTCTGACACCTGTAAATACTGAGTAGTACCCAACTGGGTGACAGTGAGTTTAGCCTAGCATGTGCAGAGTGGAGAGGGAGAATTTCTCTACCTATAGCTTGTTCTCCCTGCCTCCTGCAGCTGGGAGTCTGTGGAGGCTGTCACCCAATAGGGGTTCTAGCATATTTGGACAATTTCCTGGGTTATGTTTGCTACTAATCCACCTGCCCACCCTGCATTCCCTGATCTTAGGGGATCCCAAACTGTTTTCTTTTTCCAGCAGAAATTGAGCTGAAGTCAGGGTTGGTGCCCGCAGCCAGAAGCTCTCTTAATAAACGTGCCTCAACTCGAGGGCTCCTAACTACTATGCATGTACCTCACTGCCAACTTCTTTTGATTCTTTTTTTTTTTTTTTTTGGCTTCCAGATTCCAGTGTACTGTTAGCAAATATGTGTGAATATCAGGCAGTTAAAGCCTACAAGAGGCTTTGTATTGTTTTACTCCAGGCTGCCAAAAGAGTAGATAGTTTACTTCTAAAAATCATGGTGAAGGACTCACTAATTTGCAGTTTTGGGGATTGCAAACAGTGAGAAATAAAGATTTTGCTCCTTGACTTTGCTCAATCATGGCCTATTGGCAGCCTCCTCAGAGCCACTCCCCACCCCCACGCCTATCAGATTAGTTTACAGTAGCAAAGACGGCTGTTGCCCTAGTTTTAAACATAGAGATGAAGTTCAGGAAAACTACAGCCCCCGTGCAGCAATGCGGTTTCTTCTGTTTCGAATGCCAGTCTGGGGTTTGGCGGGATGCACCTGCCTGTGGGGTAATGGGGAGCTGTGGGGCCTGAGAGTTACATTCCTTCTGTGTGGTCCTCTGTGTTGCATAGCTCACCGAAATACCCGGGCAGGGCAGGGGCAGACAGCTGTGCTGGAGAGCTGCTCCTCCTGGGTTGAGTGTATTTTGGGAATCAGCAATATTACTGGGGTGGAGGGTTGTGAATTAAGAAGCAAGAAAATGTGTCAAGGCTAGATAGATGAGGAAGCTGTGAGTAAAATGTTCCCTTTCCAGTGTGTTCTGGGATGGAACATTTTCAGAGCATCACAGTGGTTTTTATATGGGTTAATTTGCCTTTGAAATCCGTACCAGTGTTTTATGAGGTAATGATGGAATGCTTTTTAAATGGCTACTATTGGGAAACAGACTGATACCTGTGTCTTGCCTGTTGCCTACCCAGTTGTTACTGAATGTAATTGTTAAGATCAGGGAGAGGAAACAATTTGAGTGAAGTTAGACCTAAATCTATGTAATCTATGTTGTGGTTTTGTAGCATTATATTCCTTTGATTCTAAGACACACCAGCAATTTACCAACATTTTTTTGTAAAACAATCTAATACAACCAGATGAAAAAATATATGTTGATCCTAAGGCACGTCCTAATTTCAGGAACAGTAAAATAGCCAGGAAGTGGCAAGACTTGAAGGCGGGATTTGTGTGTTTTAGAACTGAAAAAGGATCATATTTATAATATTTCTGGGTATGTAATCATGACATTACTGACCTACCATCCTGAGAGAACATGTGAAGACAGATTTCTTCCAAGTCCTTCCTCCAAGCTAGCCCACTTTATGGGGTTCTGTGTATAAGACGATTGACTGCCATTAGGCACAGTACTTGGCTACTTAACAGAGGAAAGTTCCCAGGTCAGAATCCAACCCAAGGCCTTATTATGGTACCTTCCAGAAGCTGAGCCAACTAGCTGGCAGCAGATATGAGCTATACATGAGTTTGGCTGAGTAACATCTTTCAGAAGCTGAACAGAAAACATTTTTCTCAAGCAGAATACATCTGCCCTGATTTGTTTACAGATACATCTGTAAAGATCCCAAAGTACATGCCCAATCCCTGTACGATGTTAGAAGTAAAGGGGACTTCATGGGGCGCCCGGGTGGCTTAGAGGGTTAAGCCTCTGCCTTCAGCTCAGGTCATGATCTCAGAGTCCTGGGATAGAGCCCCACATTGGGCTGTCTGCTCAGCAGGGAGTCTCCTTCCCCCTCTCTCTCTGCCTGCCTCTCTGCCTACCTGTGATCGCTCTCTCTCTGTGTCAAATAAATAAATAAAATCTTTTTTTTTTTAAGTAGAGGGGACTTCAGATGATATAGTTCAATGTTCTCACTTCCAGATTTTATTTATTTATTTATTTATTTATTTATTTATTTGACAGAGAGAAACACAGTGAGAGAGGGAACACAAGCACAGGGAGTGAGAGAGGGAGAAGCAGGCTTCCCACCAAGCAGGGAGGGAGCACAATGCAGGGCTTGATCCTGGGACTCTAGGATCATGACCTGAGCCGAAGGCAGAGGCTTAACAACTGAGCCACCCAGGCACCCCACTCATTTGCAGATTTTATCATGAGACACCAAAGTTAAGTGATTTGCCTGAAGTCACCCAACTAATGTAGAAAGTATGTAATGTAAAAAATATATTGTAAACTGTGCATTCCATACAACTGAATGTTGCTGGTTATTAGTGGCTGAGTCAGAGTTAGAACCCAGATTTCTAGAGCTAGTCTACAATACTACATTGTCACATCCCTCATGTTTAATATTCCAGAGAGTTTTAATAAAAATAATTTAGTGGTCTCTAATTAGTCCTGTAGACAAGGACTTGTTTTATTGTTGGAGATGTTGCAGAGCTAGGTAAAATCTAGTATCATACTGTCTAATTAAATATTTATTCTTGCCACCTTAAAAATAATAATTTTGCCTTACATACTCTGACTCTAGGAAGGTTTGCCTTTCAAAACTTTGCATCATCTAATATAAAGCCAATGAGAAGGGGCGCCTAGGTGACTCAGTTGGTTAAGTGACTGCCTTCAGCTCAGGTCGTGATCCCGGAGACCCGGGATCAAGCCCCACATCGGGCTCCCTGCTCGGCGGGAAGCCTGCTTCTCCTTCCCTCACTCCCCCTGCTTGTGTTCCCTCTCTAGCTGTGTTCTCTCTGTCAAATAAATAAATAAAATCTTAAAAAAAAAAAAAAAAAAAAAGCAACCGTGAAGGTGGGGGCTTGTAGTCCTCTCAACTTGTCATCTGTGACGAGGCTGCATCCCAGGAGGCAGAGTGCAGAGGGCTGAGAAGGGCCCAGAGGAGCAATAAAACTGGATTGTCTTCCAGCCCCCAGACTGGAACCTTCTGTAGTTCCTGGAAGCCCCAGTGAGATTTAGATTTCTTACCCTTTTCCTGGAGAAAGTGAGGCAGTCTGGCCTCGAGAAGCAGACAGATCTGAGTTCAAATGCTGGTCCTATCCCATCCTGGCCATGCAGCCCTGGGGGGCTGTGGAACCTCTGCGTGCCAGTTGCCCCCCTGCAAGCCTGGCACGATAACTAGGTTTTGCAGGGTGGTCATGGGAGTTAAACGAAAGAAAGTATGTAGCACGTCTGTTTAATAAGACGTAACAATCATTATTTCCTATTGCTAGGGTATAGGATTTTTAAAAATACTTACAAAAAATACTTTTTATCATATCTCAAGTCATCTTGATCCTTATTTCAATAGCCCTTATCTCCTAGCAGCACTTTCATCGTGTTTAACATGCATAGAGAGATTGTCCCATGAAGACCTGGCACAGTGTTATTCCAACTGCCAAAATAGCAGTATGTGAAATGCCCCTTTGTATCCATGCATTCAGCTGACCTGGTTATCTGAAAGACAAACAGGGCAGGAGCACTTGCCTAGGAGAGCACAGCTTGGTGTGTTTGTGTGTGTCCTGGGGGTGGTTAGTCCTCCAGTTGGGGAGGCCAGTCTGCGGAGCGTGCCTAATTGGAGATGAAAAGCTGCTGAGCTCTCCCTTGTGACTAAACCTCCCATGGCCTTCATTCACTTTCTCTTCTGTTAGAGGTATAGCTCTCCTCTTTGACTTTGCTCGGATCAGCTTCTGCGTCTGTCCAGAAGATCTGGAGGGCCAGGCAAAGGAACTTACCGTCTCAGCAGGGAAACCTCCTTTCTGGTGAAGAGTGGTAAAGGGAGGTCATTTTGGATGGCAACATTTCCAGATGGGGTCAAGGCAGAGACTACGCCATAACTGAGGAGCCAGGGCAAGCCATTCAGGTAGAACACAAATGAACTTAAATTCATATAAATTTCATTTGGGAAGAAAATACCCAGGTATAGGCACCTAAAGACTGAAAAGATAAACACAGTAGGTTTTACCTCTTAGAATTTGGGTGTAGAAAAGGGAAAGGGAGATTCAAAGGAGAACTTTAGCTTTATGTGCTTCTATGTGTGAATTGTTATAAGCAACATGTATGTTTTTGTAATTTCATGCAGACCAATAGAGTTAGCAGTGGTTGTTTTTCAGTGAATACATTTTGATACAAAAGAAGGCTTTGCCTTTACTCCGGAGCCTGCAGTACATGGGGCAGATAGGTTAGACTGCTTCCCTCCAGCAGGCCAAGCGGGTTTACACCAAGGCAGTCATAAGTGAGGGCAGGAAACTCCAAAGTGGCTGCTTCCCTGGCACCTGCTACCTCCCCCACCTTCCTCCTGTTTTCCTTCCCTTCTTCAGAACAGTCCTTCCTCTTGCCCAGTTGAAGTTATCATTACTATTCCTAAATGCTAACTTAATTTTCAACTATTGATGAAATGCCATCTGACCAGATGACCTTTATGAAAAATTCACGCCCCTTACTTTACATCAAGAAAGCTTGAAGTTTCAGGGCACCTGGGTGGCTCAGTAGGTTAGACATCTTGCCTTCCACTGGGGTTCTGATACCAGGGTCCTGGGATTGAGCCCCACACCGGGCTCCCTGCTTGGCGAGGAGTCTGCTTCTCACTCTCCTTCTGCCTGCCGCTCCCTCTGCTTGTGCGCGTGCGCTCTCTCTCTCTCTCTCTCTCTCTCTCTCTGTCAAATAAATAAATAAATAAATCTTAAAAAAGAAAAAAAGGCTTGAAGTTTAAAGGACCTCCAGCTGAAGTGCTGGACACACTCCATGGCATTAGCTTTGTTTTTGATCAGACCTGGCCGATAGACCACATCTTTTGCACAGCTCATTTACTAACTGCTCCTCCTAGGAAGTAAATAATCTATGACAAAATAATTACTTATTATTGAGCTTTAATCTTCCCATACGTTGGTCAGTTGTGTTTCCTAGCCAGATGTCCTATTTATTATAGAAAGAAGACACACCTATCATTTGGACACGTGCTTTGGCTTGCTAACCAGGAGTGAGAATAGGTTATGCTGAGTAATCCACATTCCATCACCTAATCTTCCCTTTGGCCAAGAGTACAAATTTGTGACAGTTGGCCAAGGTTGGTGAGGCATTCAGTTGCCAAGGATGGCTTTTCCTCTGTGTTGAGTTGAGCAGCCAATACTAGCCTAACCCCTGTATCTTTCTTACCAGCATTGTGTTCTAGCAACTTGGCTGGCTAAACAGGCATGACATAACAATAGCATTTTGAGCTCTGGATGCTTCATTTGCCTGAACTAAGAAGGACTTGACCTATTAAAATCTTTTGATTTCAATTTAAATTTTTTTCCTGAAACCATTTCCTGTATATGGAAGATACATACCACTGTGTGATATGTTTAAAATAACTGAACAAGAAACATTGCTTCAAATCTAACCAGTAATTTTGACAACATATATCAAAAGCCTTAAAAGGATATATATCCTTAAATCAGAAATTATGATTCTAAGAATATTTAGAAAATCAAGGGTGTTTATAAAAATACTGTACAAGGGGCGCCTGGGTGGCTCAGTGGGTTAAAGCCTCTGCCTTTAGCTTAGATGATGATCTCAGGGTCCTGGGATCAAGGCCCACATTGGGCTCTCTGCTCAGCAGAGAGCCTGCTTCCTCCTCTCTCTCTGCCTGTCTCTCTGCCTACTTGTGATCTCTCTCTGTCAAATAAAGAAATAAAGTCTTTTAAAAAACACTGCACAAGGATTTTTATTAATGTAACATTATTAATATTATCTTACAGTTCAGACAACTAAAGGGTCAACAATTAGGGATTGGTCAGGTTTATCCAGATAAAAGCATGTATCCAAATATCCAAATCTACTTCCTAGGAGGAGCAGTGCTCTTACCTGTTGGTGCTTGTATACCTATTTGAACTCTTTTTGAAAGACTGTGCTCAAGCCTGCTGCAGGCTCCTTCCTCCTTTTGCCTTTGTCCATATTCTGTTCAGCCATCAGCTCAGAGGTCCTTCTTCCTCCAGGGACCGAGAAGGTTGGATGCCCGCCAGCAGCCACCTGATGGGTAGAAGCTCTCTGCAGGGACAGACTGGACAGTTCCCTCTTCGCTACACCAGGTCCATGGAGCTTCTGGCTGTGAAGGGAGGGGTGGCCCAGTAGCTGTCCTCTCACCTCATCTTTCCTGTCCACACATACGTTGTATGCTGCCTCAGTGACCCAGCTCAGAGGACTGACTCCTGTCTTCCACTAGTAGTGGTGTCCGCTCACCTCGGAGCACTGGGGACCCAGCTTTTAGAGTTGAGGGACATATGGCCTGTCACACAGCTCCGCCTGTCACAGTGCTGCCATAAATGTTTGCTGAGCAGAATCTGCCTCTTCTTCCAAATGGTTCTGACTACCCAAACATTTGTCCCGGATGGGGTGGAGGCCTTCCTAGCCTCCTGGGATGATTAGTGAACAAATCTTTGGGTATGGCTAGCTGGAGACGCCCCCAGTCACACTTGGTGAGAGTGATTGTCAGAGAGGCATTCATCTCCTCATGCAGGTGTGGTTGTCCTGGTCACCTTGTCATTTAAATGGGGTTTCCTGATTGCAGGAAATGAAATCTTAGCTGTTCTGAGTCAGCAGGATCATAGTCGGACCAATGTGTGTTGTGCCATGTGAAAGGGGCAGGCCTTGGACCACTGGATGAAATTCAATATCTCTTCCCATGTGAGGAGTGTTTCCCTGAAGACTTATCTCCCTGGTATAGTATTCACTGTGTAGCCAGACTTTTCTGCAACTCCAGACTCTTGGCAGGGAGCCACCACCCCCAGCCCCTTCCCTGTGGATTATTGCCACCTCTCAGGGACTCTGATTTAGTCTCTGATTCATTCTGATTTTAAATGGGTAGAGTTCACAGTTGAAAACTTCCCGTTTGGGCATCCTATTAACACCTTTAAGTGACGGACCACTGCTACTGTACATAGATGTGTCATGCCAGCCCCAGAATAGCAAGGTGCAGTGTTTTGAGACTTGATAGGACTTGTATTCCCCCAGAAAGTATACTTTGCAGGTTGATAGGTCATCCATATGTATTTACATATTTACTTCTCAAGGCTTTATTCCAAGTACACCCTCAACAGGTACTCCCCAGGTCCTTTCTGTTTTGTATTCTT
Organism: Spilogale gracilis; assembly: GCA_004023965.1. Lineage (NCBI taxonomy): Eukaryota > Metazoa > Chordata > Mammalia > Carnivora > Mephitidae > Spilogale > Spilogale gracilis. Next base: position 13,425 of record PITA01024452.1, on the reverse strand, counting down.
AGTCACCATCAGATTTAAAAGAAATGAGATTTAACCCCTGTCTCCATGAGGAGATCATAGTCTGGTTTGGAAGATAAGATGCGGGTGTGGAGTGACCAGTGTCTCTGGGAACATCAGATGTCAGCAACACGTCTGTGGCACTTTGTTGTGTAAGATACGATCTTTGCACTTAAGGAACTTGGCTAACATTCTGCTGAGAGTTGGACAAAAATGATACGTCACTACAATCCACGGGGATGGGAACTCCAGCAGCAACGGGAAGGGGTGTGTTGGTGACCCTGAGCCCGTGAGACCTGGGAGGGCTTCAGAGAGGGCGCTGCATGGGGGCTGGCCCAGAAGGATGATGTGGGATCCTGTCCACCAGAGGACAGAGGAATGAGGGAGTTCAGGTTAAAGAAATGAAAAGAACAGTGCACTGGGTGTCATTAGTACTATAGAGTCTAAATTCAACAAGGATTCTGAGAGGAAAATAATCATTGTGAACCGAGGTAACTGAAAAAGCTTTTGCAAAAGAAGCATAGCCTGAGCTTGCCCTGAAGGTGAGTAGTCCTTCAGGAGACAGGACAGCAGGGAAGATTTTCCTAGATGCAAGGCGCCAGCCAAGGAGTGACTGGGAGTGAGTGTGAGGAGGACCACAAGCACGGTGTAATGGTTTGGGACAACACTGATGACATTAGCCAGAAGTTAGGAAGTTGGAGAGACAGTCTGGAGAGAAGTTTCACTTCAGATGTGGAAAACTAGATGTGACAGCTGGAGGCCTCCGAGTGGAGTGATCACATAGAACCAGAAGCCGAGGGTGAGGCTGGGATGGAGCTACAGATGTGAGAATGAGCGACAAGGAGCGATGGCTTCCCTGAAAGAGGCTCTGTCCAGAGGGCTGAGGTATAGAGCATGAAGACCAGCGCCCCAAGTGATAGGCTTCAGGAATTGTCCACAATTGGGAAAAAAGCAAAGAGGGGTGGTTCAGCAGCAAGGGAAAAGAGAAAGATGTCAAGAAGAGGGCTTCAGTGCTGCTGGCTTACCTAGATTCAAGGATCTATCCAGAAGGAAATCATAATGATTGCTGAGGGTGTGAGTCCAGTAAAACACTGAATACGGAAGCCAGGTTGGGTAGTGTGAAGGAGGGAATTGGGTTGAAAAAAAACAGAATGGATGTTTTGGTCATCCAAAACATCTCAATGGATGGTCACCAGAGAACGGCAACAGGAAAAGGCAGAAAAGTAGTTACAAGAAGTAGCAAGATCAAATTTTTTATTATTCTAATTCTTTTTCTTTATCAGCAAATGTATATAAAAATTTAATGTATTTTTTGCTTATATAATTTTTATGTATTAAAATATGCTTCATCACACCATTTCTCTGTATCAACATAACCCATGTATTTGTCACTTCAAATATCCCATTCGAGTACACTTATCTTTTTTTCTTTTAGATTTTTATTTATTTACTTGACAATGAGAGATCACAAGTAGGCAGAGAAGCAGGCAGAGAGAGAGGAGGAAGCAGGCTCCCTGACGAGAAGAGAGCCCAATGCGGGCCTCGATCCCAGGACCCTGAGATCATGACCTAAGCTGAAGGCAGAGGCTTTAACCCACTGAGCCACTGGCTCCCACCAGTACACTTATCTTGATGAGCATTGAGTAATTATATGGAAGTGTTGAGTCACTCACTATATTATACACCAGAAACTAATATAACACTGTATGTTAACTACACTGGAATTATAGTTAAAAAATAAAAAACAAAAATAAAATAAAAAATAAAAAACCTCATAACACTGTAGTGGTTTCCGGTGTACAACATAGCAATTCGATATTTGTATGTATTGTGAAATGATCGTCACAGTAAGTCTAGCTGACATCCATCACCACATACATAGTTACAGATTGTTTTTTGTTGTGATGAGAACTTTTAAGATTTTCTCTCTTAGCACCTTTCAAATACACCATACAGTAAATAACTACAGTGACCATGCTGTACATTATATCCCCAGGACTGACTTCTTTTCTACGTTTTGACCTTCACTCATTTCCACACCCCCCCCCCACCAATGCCCCATCTCTGGCACCCATCAATCTGTCTCTGGATACATGAATTTGATATTTTTAGATTCCACATATAAGTTTTTGTCTTTCTCTGTCTGACTTATTTTACTTGGCACCATGCCTTCAAGGTCCATCCATATTGTTGCAAACAGAAAGATTTTCTTCTTTTTTATGAATGAGTGATAGTCCATTCTATATATTACCACATTTTCTTTCGGCATTCACCCATTAGTGGATATTTAGGTTGCTTCCATGTTATTCTTGTTTTTATACTAGGCTTATTATTCATTGTTCTCCATGGTGATCCAGCCAACTTACAATTAGAGTAAGAGTTTGGGATTGGGGGCGCCTGGGTGGCTCAGTTAGTTAAGCGACTGCTTTCGGTTCGGGTCATGATCCCAGAGACCCGGGATCGAGTCCCACATCGGGCTCCCTGCTTGGCGGGAAGCCTGCTTCTCCCTCTCTCACTCCCCCTGCTTGTGTTCCCTCTCTGGCTGTGTTTCTCTCTGTCAAATAAATAAAGTCTTAAAAAAAAAAAAAAGAGTTTGGGATTGACTTAGAATGCTTTCTGATAATAAGGAGATCTGAACACGTGTAATGGCATAAGGGGGAAGGAGTCATTTGTGGAAAATAATTTGGATGCAAGAGAGAAAGGGAGCAAATGAGGGAGATCTTGGGGACACCAGGGAAGGGGTAACTTTGCAGAGGAGGAAGAGCTCCCTTCCACTGAGACTGGTAGGAGGAGAGGGTATAGCTTTTTCCACTCATGACTTTTAGGATGAAGCCCAGGGGAGATGACTGGCATTCCTGCTAAGAAAAGACCTTCTCCCCAGTGAAATGGAGCCAAGGCCACTTGCTGAGGTAGGGGCCTTGCTGAGGTGAAGTCTTGAAGGTCTGAATTAACCACTGTAAGATATGAGCCTGGGTGTATGAGAAATGAATAAAAGTCTTGTTCAGGGCCAAGAGCTGACTTGGACCCAGGAATTTCTAATGAGCTAAGTCTCTGAAGTCCTCCAGCCTGGGGAAACAGCAGTGAGTGGCAAGCAGCGTGGGGGGGGGGGGGGGGGTGTTCAGGCCAAGGTTTCTGAGAAGGCAGAATTTCAGATGGCATTGAAGCAGCTGGCCCTAAGTCCAGAGGTGGTGGGAAGTGCTACAAATCTAAGAGAGGCACTGGTTGTCAGCAGAAGGAAGGGCAGAGTAATCACAGGCTCGAGTGAGAACAGAAAGCAGGTTTGTAATATGAGGGATGGTATTAAGAGAAGAAGATTTTAATTTTAAAATTTGGAAGAGACTGCTTTTTTAATTATTTAACTTTGTGTAATGTTTACGGTATTTTTACATGGGCATGTATTGCCAAGAACACTTTTTTTTTTTAAAGATTTATTTATTTGAGAGAGAACAAGAGAGTGAGCAGGGTTTGGGGCAGAGGGAGAGAGAACCTCAAGCAGACTCCACACTGAGTGGGGACCTTGATGCAGGGCTCAGTCGCAGGACCCTAAGATCATGACCTGAGCTGAAACCAAGAGTCAGACGCTTAGCTGACTGAGCCCCCCAGGGACCCCCATCAGTAACATTTTTTTTAATTAATTGAAAATCTCAGGAGTAGAGCTGTGCCTCCAGAGTGTGGCAGAACTACTCTGAGATTGAAGAAGGAGAAATAAAGATGCAGGAGGATCCCAGAGTCTGGCTTGATAAATGTTAGAAATGTAAGGTGTCTCTGCTTGTCAACCAAGAGCTCCTGTGGCCACAGCTCGTCACTGCTGAGCGGCATCCCACCACCATCCTGTGGGCACCCCCACACCAGTAGTGTTTCATACCTGAGGACATCGCCCTTCCCTGGGCTTGGCAGCATTTTCAATGTGATGTCGTGTGGTTCTGGCTGTTTCTGACCCTCTGGCCAGGTGCCCTACAGAGGCATTCCTCTCGGGCCTCTGTCAGTGAGGGTTCTTCCTTCAGGCAGATCCAGCCCCTTGCCAGGAACACAGTTTTGTGAGTGGAGTGTGGCTTTAATGTCAACCTCACAAATCCCCTCCCTGGGTGCTTGTGCAGTGTTTAAACTCTACATCCATATAGAGCAGCCCTGTTTCTCTTCTGGCTTGTTTTGAAAGAGGCGCTTCCCTCCTGACCCCTCTTTTTCTCATGTGCTCCTGGGTCATCCACTTTGACCCTGACCCTGATTGACACCCATGGCTGTGGCCTGTATTTCACTTGCCGGATTCACATTACCTCCAGGCTGCACAACCGAGCCATTTATACAGCTCACCATTCACAGCAGTCACAGGGGCTGATAGCCGGAGCTGAGCAATGTGGAAACGCCTGGAAAGTCGGGTGCCAGCATCAACATGGGGAGATGGAAAAGCAGGGGCCAGTGCTCTGCATTCTTTCCAGGGTCTTCAGCTAAGACTAAACTTTGCTTGGCCATTTTGTAAATGCTGTTTCACTAAAGCCAGGACTGAGCAGGAGTATGGCTCCCTGCCAGTCCCTACCAGGAAGGAACAAACAGCTTGCGGTACAGGCCTCAAGCCAGGTGGGGTAGGAGCTAACGTGCATTGTTTTGCATGTAGAATTTAATGGAATCTTTGTAAACATAGCCTCCTGCTGTTGCTCTTTTCTCTTTTCTCCTAGGCAGCCTAGGTGAGAATAATTAGTCCTTGGCCCATAAGTCCTAAATGAAGAGGACAACTGATAAGCTGCTGTACATTAGAGAGCCTTGAACCTGGAGTTGAGAGACCTGGGCTTGGAGTTATATGACCACGAACAAATCACATCTCTCCTTGATCCCATTTCCTTTTGTGTAAAATGAGGGATCTTTGCACATGCTGTTCCCTCTCCCTCTGCCCAAAACATTCTTTCTGGACTTTTTGGGCTAACTCTCCTTGACCTCGCATTTCTGAGCCTGTCATTCCCTCAAGAAAGTGTTTCATGACCTCCAGCTCTGCTCCAGGCTGGGACCCCCCGGACAGGCTTTTTAAAATTATGAATCACATACTTTAATTGGTTGTGAGATCAGTTTATTTGGTTGTGACCAGCATTTTGTAAATGAACAGACCAGAAAATGTCAGAGTGCAGCATTCATAGTAAGAATAAGAATTGTTTAATGAAACTTTTGTTTTATTACACATGCCTATATGCATGCGTTTGTTTCTTGGATTATAATGTAAAATATATTTTTTACTAAATGGTTGAAAGCCATTGCTTTCAAAACACTCTATTCTGTATTTTTTCCTCTGTAGCAGTCGATGTGATTATAATTATAGAGTTATTTGTGTGATTATTATACTCCTATTTGCCCATCTCTCTAGACAACAAGCTCCATGAGTCAAGGACCAAGACCGACTTACTCATCCACATCAGACCCAGAAGTAGTTGAGGCTCAACACATAATCGCTGAATGAATGGCTTTCTGAGGTGTGTTTTGTTGCCCTCAGTTCTATGTAGCCGTCCTGGGAGTGAGTAGACAGTGACCGTAATGCTAAACTAATGAGCCCTTGCCTTCATCCCTAATGGACAAGAGGACCCGAAAGAGCAGATCCCCGACTGCTCCTCTCCAGGCTGGGAACCGAGAAGGCGCAAAGCAGCTCCTCTCAGAGGGAACTAGGATGCGGGCGCCACTGCCGCCACTGAACTCGGGCCTCACTTGGATAGAGACAACTTTCCAGTAAGGCAGAGACAGAGGCATTCAGGGACCAAAATCTACCACATAATATGTGCTTCCATAAAAAAAAAGTTGACTGGTCTAGCTCTGCCTCTCCCAGGGGTGCGTTTCTGGCTCTCCTGGGTGTGTGACTGGACCCAGATCGAGCCCACCAGGTTCCAAGGGTAGGCTTCAGAAAGCCTCTTCTCCCTGCAGCACCTCCCCTCTGCCTGCCAGCACGTCCAGAGCTCTGACCAGCCTAGCAGGGCGTCTTTCTGAAGCTGGCCAGTCTAACAGCAGTGTAAGCCTTCCCTGACACAATAAGGCTCTGATCGTAGCCCAGAGAACTTGCTGTGGCAGGGAGGCCTCCATTAGCAAGACCCAGCCAGGTACCCTCTGCCCAGAGCTGTTCTGGGATGTGCTAAAGGTCATAACTCAAGAGGACTTGTGACTCTCGAGGGCACTAGGAACCCAATGATAACGCAGGTCCTGTGAGGAGTATTTAAGAAGGTCCAATTTGCCCCTTTAGCTTTAAAGCTCACCCTTTGAACTCACATGGTCCTGCCAGCATCTAGGTCTTTTGGGGACATTCTGTTGCTTGCGGCCTGGAGCAGATGACCTCTTAGGGGGGCGGGGAATGATCAGTTGTTTTAGAGCTCCCAGAACTGTTAGCTAGAAATGTCTTAGTGTGCACTTTGTGTTCAGCTCAGTCTTCTGGAATGGCAGCCCCTTCTAACTGCCTCTCCAAAGAGGCTGCCTGTCAGCTTCGCTCAGAAACTTTCCCAGGTAGCTGAGCCACAGTTGGGTTGCTGAAGGCAGGGAGCCTGCTGAGAGAAACAACTGAGAAACCTCTCGCCCCAGTCCCTTCCCCACAAGGGGCCCAGGGCTTGGACAGGCATTCCTCCACAACCACCTACCAGCTGCCAGCTCACCAGCTATTTCTCTGAAGGACAGTCTTGGGAATTTTGGATTCGCGTCCCACTCACACCTTAGGAATCTATGCATTCTCACTTGTATCCATGCATTAGCTTTCCCATGAATTAAAAAGAATTCTTGAAAATCACTATTAACTTGCTCATATTTAAGAGAAATTTCTAAGAGTAATATGTGCTTAATTACTTGAGTGTACGGTAGTCATCAGAGACCCTTTTTTGGATAGCAAGTATAAGTCAAAATTGCCTTTAAAAGTATTTTAAAATTAAAACGTTATGGGGGCACCTGGGTGGCTCAGTCGGTTGAGCATCCAACTTTTGATCTCAGCCCACGTCTTGATCTCAGGGTCATGAGTTCAAGCCCCACACTGGGCTCCACAAAAAAAAAATTAAAGCATTACAGAAACACACTAAGCAGGAAGTAGACATCTTCTATCACCTTGTCCCCCTAAAAGAATCACTGCTACTGTTTTTGCTGGATATTCCAACTTTTTTCTATAAGCATATTATTTCTTTTAAAAAACATGGGATCTTACTATTTTTCATATACATAAAATTGGAAAAGATAGAAATGAGTAGTTGAAACATGAAAACCATTCATAATTCTACCCCTCAGATGGTAGTGGTATCATAGGGTGGCTTAGGCGCTGCCCCTCTCCCAAAGCCACGTCAGGGAAACAAGGCAAAGGTGTGCTTGTTCTGCAAAGGCAGCTTTAAGACCAAACCCCCTTCGAGCTCCCCTTCCCACCAGACCACAAGCCCTAAGACCCTCCCCTACGGAAAACCTGGTGCTATCATTGCTGTTTACTAAAGTGACTGTATCATTGCCTTTTCTCACAGTTTTTAACTACATTAGAATCCTATCTATTTATAGTTTTTCTAGCAGTCTTTTTTGGCTGGTCTAGCTCTGCCTCTAAATCCCAATGCAGGACACACATAGGAAGCACTTCCCATTTCTCCAGATAACATTGCATTTGGTTTTTGTCCCCAGTAGCACTGTTTCCAAGACACTGATGTAATAACATGTGGGGGACTTTGTTTTGAGCTCTCCCTGGAAGACATTGTCACTGTGCCAGTGGGGAAATGAAACATCGGGGCAATGACTTGTCTTAGAGCAAAATAAAACTCTGTCTTAGTTCAATTTACCTCCAGGTGTCTAAATGCCCAATATCACTGGATGAACTGCCTATGTTTGCTGAAACTTCTGGAAAGAAGTAGAAGGGACATTCCTATGTCCTGAATTCTTCCTTCCCTAGCCTGGGTATCAGCTGCTTAGTAAAATTTAGATAGATGGGCTTCAGCCCTGAAACAGTTGGTAAAACATGTGCCATGGAAACTCTTTTCCTCCCTTTAGGGAAGAATTCTGGCCTTTCCCCAGTCAGAATCCTACCTGGGCCATCCTCCCAGTTCTTGACATGCTTCGCGATATTCTCGTTCTCAGTTCTCTTCTGTACAACTCATTTCTCCATGTGCAAACACGGCCGGGGAGAGTTCTGACAGTGTGGATCTGAGCAGGTGAAGCCATTCTCACAGAGGGAACCCGGCAGAAGTAGGCCCTGGAGACCCACTCCACTGCCTCAAGTTTGCCCCAGAGCAGTGCCAAGACCACCGAGCGATCAACATAACCCAGGGTTAACCTCCGTGAGTGAGAGCAAAGAGGGACTCACAGTATTTAGGGCAGGGTCAGCCTGTGGAAAAGGTGCCTATGGCTGCTGCAACAGATTTCCATCACTTAGTGTCTTAGAACAACTCAGATCTTTTCTACAGTTCTGGAGGTCAGAAGTCCAGAATCAATGTCAGTAGGCAGAGGGGGCTGAATGGTAGCTCCCTGAAAGTCGCACTCCCCAGAACCCATGAACGTCACCTTATATGATGAAAGAATGAATATTACCTACTATGACAAAAGGTATGATTAAGGATCTGGAGAGGGGACATTTATCCTGGATTATCTGGGTGGGCCCCAAATGCAATCACATGTATCCTTATAAGAAGGAGGCAGGAGTTTTGAGAGAGAAGAGGAGGAGATGGTGTGACCAGAGGCAGAGATCAAAGTGATGTGGTCACAAGCCAAGGAAGGCCTGGAGAAACTAGGCGAGGCCAGAGCAGATTTCCCCCACGAGCCTTCAGAAGGAGTGCAGCCTTGCTGACACCTTGCTTTTGGACTACTGGTCTCCAGAACGGTGAGAGAATCTATTTCTGTTGCGATACACCACTCAGTTTGTGGAAATTTGTTACAGCAGCCACAGGAAACTACCGTACTGGGCTAAAATCAAGGTGCTGGCAAGGCTCTAGGAGAAAATTCATTTCCTTGTCTTTTCCAGCTTCTAGAAGCCACCTGCATTCCTTGGCTCACAGCCCTAGAATCATCACATCCTCTTTCTACCCTCTGCACTCCCCTCTCATAAAGACACTTGTGATTATATTAGGCCCACCTATAACCCAAAACAATCTTCCCATCACAAAACCCTTAACTTAATTACATCTACAAAGCCCTTTTCCATTTAAGGTAACCTCTTTCCAGTTTCCAGGGATTAGGACCATGGACATCTTTCAAATGAGAAAATATCAAGAGAAAACTTTTTTGAGCAGAGATAGAAGACACAGAATGTATTACCCCCACAGGTTCTTCTAGGCAGAAATTGTAGAAGGGCTGAGGTCAGCTGTGGTAAAAAGAAGGGGCGTGGGGGCACCTGGATGGCTCAATCATTAAGCGTCTGCCTTCAGCTCAGATCATCATCCTGGAGTCCCGGGTTGGAGTCCCGCATCAGGCTCCCTGCTCGGTGGGAAGCCTGCTTCTCCCTCTCTCACTCCCCCTGCTTGTGTTCCCTCTCTAGCTGTGTTTCTTTGTCAAATAAATAAATAAATAAACAAATAAATAAAATCTTTGAAAAGGGGGGGGGGCATGGATGTGAGCCAGGCAATGGGAAGTTCTCCCTCCAAGCTTTCAAGGTTATGATGTGTGTCTTGGGGAGTGCTCTCCTGCAGCACTCCCCTTTAAGACTTCTCAGGCAGCCTTAGCTGAATGAGTCTGTAGGGCATTGCATGCAGCCATCAGACATAAAACTGGGACCTGTGGAGACACACCACCCTGAAGATGAGCCAAAGGTTGAGTCACAAGAAGTATACATAGTACCAGGATTAGAGGAACTGGGACAAGGTTGTTGTAGTGGCAGAGTTACAGGGCACATGAGAAATGTACGGGTCCATCATAAACAATAGAAGCCTTTTGTGCAGGGTGCTTCCTGGTCAGAAGGGAGAGTGAAAAGCTAAAGAGCCACCATTTGGAACACATTTCCATCTAGAGGCAAGAATTGAGGAGAGAGCAATCCATAATAGTTCCTCTCAAAGGCAGATGGAGTGACTTGAGGCAGTTTGAATCTGCATCAAGACCATCAAAAGCAGAGTTTCATTATGCTTCTGCCTGTCTCTCCAACCCTGAGAAAGAATACTTTCTTCCTCAGAAGTAAATAAAACTTCCTACTTGGAAAGGATAAGAAAGCATTAATTATTAACGTTTATTTTCATATTTACAGATGAAAGGCATGCCAACTTCAAAGGAATAGTCAGGACTGGGGAAGAGAATTAATTTCCAGCATTAAAATTATCTACTAGAAAACACTTGTGACTATTTTGAGTTTTTCATGATTGAATAAAAAATTGGAGAATTTTTAAAAGAAATTTGACAACCAATAAAGAGACCAGGAAAGGGTCTCTTAAACGAAATGTTTGTGTTCCTAATCACTCAGGCGCATTTCTAGGACAAGACAGTAGACAGAGGTGTCCTGCATGCTTGCAAAACATGATGAGAAGTGATGGTGAATGCCTCGGAACCTTGCCAAATAATTAACGGCTTAAGTCTGCCTCACCTCCTCTTTTTATAACACAGAGGTCTGAGACTCCAATTAATGAACTTCAGTTTAAAAAAAATCAGCCTGTTGGATACTTGCTCCAATTTAGAGCATAAAGCTCAAGGTAGGGGACAAAAAGAACCCATTATCCTGGGGCATCTCTCTGTGGTCAGCCGTACTCCCACCTTGTGGGCAGGTGGGCAAGCTGGAGGCCAGGTTCTTTTTTTTTTTTTTTTTTAAAGATTTTATTTATTTGACAGAATGAGAGAGAGAGAGAAGGAGCAGTGAGAGAGGGAGGCGCAGACTCCCTGCTGAGCTCAGGGAGCCAGATGCGGGGCTTGATACTGGGACTCCAGGATCATGACCTTAGCCAAAGGCAGACACTCAATTAACTGAGCCACCCAGGTGCCCCTGGAGGCTGGGTTCTAATGACCGAGGCCACTGTTACATGGTATGTCTCTTGGCCCACTGGTCTGAGCAGCCACAGTGATGAGGTACCAGTGTCTTTGATGGAACCAGCATCCTAACTTAATGGAAAGGGAGGCTTCTCCTAGACGGTTCTTTAACACAAGGACTTCCAGTGTCTCAGCATTCTGAGATGCCGTGAGGTAGTATCTGTCCCAGTCTCTAGCTCTTTTTTTAAATTTGCATATGTGATCTTCAAAAAAGAACACTGTGTACATTTAGCTTCCTTTTAAATGTTGGCAAAAGAAACCAATTAGCTAAGTGGGCATTAATAGCTGTGACCCTTCACTGAAATATTTTTCAGCATCCATATAGGAAGTCAGCACATTTATTCGTATTTGTTTCCAAAGTTGCTTTACTCCATTACAACATTCTAGAATCCAATCAGAAAGAAGATTGAAGCTTTTAGAGATGAGGCGAAACTGCAGTGTAAAACTTCATGCTTTCCCATGACTCAGCTTAAAGCTGGTCAGGCCACTGATGGTTTACAGTGACAGAAGCAGGGCTGCCTCAGAGCTGGTAAATGGAAAAATCTTGCATGTGCTCTCTAGAGCATGGTGGTCTCTAGTGTTGTCCTGCCACTGACCCATAAGGGAAGCCTATGATAAAACACAGACTTGTGAGCCCCAGCCTCTGTCTGTCTCTCTCAGGGGATGGGCTTGGGAATCTGCATCAGTAATAGACCAGTCAGGTGAGTCTTATGCACTGTAAAATTTGAGAACCTCTGCTCTAAAGAGTTTTCCTTCTTGAGATGAGGGTGGGGTTGATCTTGGGTTTTCGGGGCTTTGTTCAAAGCCAAAGTGACCTGGCACTCCTTAGCAGAAGAATAGCCCTGCTCTTCTTTTTCTGTCTCCTTGGGTCTAGGGAAGAGTTGTGCCCTCGCTCGGTACCACTACCTACTGTGAAGGCTTAGGTTTGTTATTCATTCTTGCTGTGTGCCAAGCAGACAGCTTCACTTCCTTAACTGTTTTTTTTTTTTATAAACAGCTCTATAATTACAGCATCCTTGTCTCCCAAAATAACACAGAAGTGAAGCCTTGAGATGAAATTATCTTTGTCTTTTTTACTGTCTAATGGCATTCTAAAGCTTTTCTTGACACTCTGAGAAGAAAAGCCCATGTGGAATTTGTGATAACTGTTCTGCAGCACATCAAGAAACATCCACTAAACTCCAGAGCCCCCGGGCAGCCCCTGCTTTGTTGTGGTCAAGGAGAGAAAGGACTTTTCTCTGCTATGAGCTGGGTGCTGTGCAGGATGCTTTCCATACTTTGCCTCAATTATTGAGAAAATTGATCCAGAGTCTGCATAATTCAAGGGAAAGGACAATAATATGAACAGAATGAGAGACTTGCTTGAATTCTGTTCTCAGTTTTGACTCAACATGATAGGAGCCCCCCAGTGCCTCTGTTTATCCTTCTATAAAATCTGGTTATTGCCTGTTCCCATTGTCCAATCATGAGGCTAGTATTGGGGGTACTTTGAACTTCTCAAATGAAAGAGGATATAAAACTACAAAGTAAAGAGTTGGTGTAAGAGAGGATGTCACAAGACTAAGAATGAGATGACTAAATGAGAGAGCAACGTAAAGATTTCAGGATCTTCTACTCTGCTATCATGGGAACTTTCTGGGCCTCCAGTTGCCTTCCTTGCCTTATGAAGGATGAAATGAATACACACTCGTAGAAGGAAAGGCAGTCTAGTGTAGTGGATAAGAGCAAAGACTCAAACTACTGAATCAGAATCTCAAGGTAGGGGATGGGCAGCTGCAGTTTTAAGAAATTCCCGAGGTGATTCTGATGCACACAACATGACCTCACCAGGCCACTGGTGGTCCCCAAAGAGACTGTGTATTTCCATACCTCTCTGACATGCCCAGGCTGGCCACACTCCCTTAACCACCTTTCATCTGTCACAGGCATTATCTCATGGCTTTGCTTACTACTAAATGAACTCCAACTCCTTCATCAAGGCCCAGGGTACGAATCACCTTTTGTCCAAAGCCTTCCCTAATCTTTTCAAAGAAATTAACTGTTCCTAAACGAAAGACTAAACAACCATTAAAGACAATAAGGTGAATCACTATACACTTCATAGAAAGGTTAACCATGATATTTTTAGACCAAAAAAATCGCAGTATTTTTATAATATTTTTCTTTAAACAATGGAATAAATATGTGTGTATATGGTTTGAATATGCATATTAAAAGGGCTGAAGAATACATATACTTGATACTAGGAAACTCTTTTTTTTTGTACATGGTATTTATTTATTTTTTATTTTTTATTTTTTTTTATTGTTACTAAAATTTTTTTTTCCAGTGTTTCAAGATTCATTCCCCATTCCCCACACCCAGTGCTCCATGCTTTAGGTGTCCCCAGTACCCACCACCAGGCTCTCCCATCCCTCCACCCCCCTCCCTCCAAGTCCCTCAGTTTGTTTCTGTGTTCAAAGTCTCTGTTGTTTTGTTTCCCTCCCTAGATTACCCTAGTTCCCATTTGCT
>PITA01024451.1:0-26254 GCA_004023965.1 Spilogale gracilis | reverse complement strand
TTTTTTTTTTTTAAAGATTTTATTTATTTGACAGAGAGAAACACAGCCAGAGAGGGAACACAAGCAGGGGGAGTGAGAGAGGGAGAAGCAGGCTTCCCGCCGAGCAGGGAGCCCGATGTGGGACTCGATCCCGGGTCTCCGGGATCATGACCTGAGCCGAAGGCAGTTGCTTAACCAACTGAGCCACCCAGGCGTCCCACAAGAGGTATTTTTCATACAAAATGTCACCTTGACGACCATCTGGTACTCAAGAGATGGAAAACTGGACAGGTTTGCCTTAAGAGATGGTACATTAGATTCCAACATGGCACCTAGTTTGGCAACAAACATTGTACTTCAGGTATCAATTAATGGAAATTTGGGGGGTCAATTTGCCTGATCACATATTTTCATTGTACTTCATCTTTAGAACCTATTTATTATATTGAAATCTGTGGTAATTCCGAACTAATAAGCAGCACAAAATCTTCACTGGTGTGCTAAATTTCAAACCATGTATAATATACAATAACATAGAGTGTTATTAATCAGAAAAGACTTATCTGAATGGGTTATCTTATATGATGTAGCACACATAAAACTAATTTTGAGAGGAGATATACGGCATAATGTTTACTCGGCACGTAAGAAAGGTGGTATTTACTGTAACATGGGGCAGCAGAATCTTTAACCTCTTCAAATGTGAAGACAAAAGAGGTTGAAAACTAATGATCTGAAGTGAGACTGTGTTCAATAAACATCTACTGGATAAACAAAGGAATTTATATATTTCCTATACAGCTTCCTAAAGTGATCTGTAGAAAGAGTTTAACAGAAAACCTAGAAAGAGGGGCGCCTGGGTGGCTCAGTCATTAAGTGGCTGCGTTCGGCTCAGGTCATAACCTCGGAGTCCTGTGTTCAAGCCCCACATTGGGCTCCCTGCTCGGCGGGAAGCCAGCTTCTCCCTCTCTCACTCCCCCTGCTTGTGTTCCCTCTCTGGCTGTGTTTCTCTCTGTCAAATAAATAAATAAAATCTGAAAGAAAGAAAGAGAGAAAGAGAGAGAGAGAGAGAGAGAGAGAGAGAGAGAGAGAGAGAGAGAGAGAAAGAAAAGGAAAGGAAAGGAAAGGAAAGGAAAGGAAAGGAAGGAAGGAAGGAAGGAAGGAAGGAAGAAAGAAAGAAAGAAAGAAAGAAAGAAAGAAAGAAAGAAAGAAAGAAAGAAAGAAAGAAAGAGAAAACGTACAAAGACAAAAAGGGCTAAAATCTAATCGTTTCTTTTCTGGATACACAGCAATACAGTAGGATTAAATTTTATGATTAGAAGTTATTTGTTGGTAAAAGGCAAAAAAGGGATAGCATAGTGTTTTGTTTAAGATTTTATTTATCTGTCAGAGAGAGAGAGAGAGCATGCACAAGCCAGGGGAGTGGTAGGACTCGATCCCAGGATCCTGGGATCATGACCTGAGCCAAAGGCAGATGCTTAACCAACTGAGCCACCCAGGCATCCCAGAATAGCATAGCACTAATGCAGTATCCATTGTATGCCAGGAAAAAGTGAGGGGAATTAGAAAATATTAGACAAATATAAGGCAATTGCAGTTTGAAACAACCTAATGACATCCAGAGACTGATTTTTCAAATTTTGTTTTATTAGCTGTTATTTCTGTATTTTTTAACCAAAAGACACATTCACTTAACTGTTCAGAGTAAATATTCTCAGGAAGTTGAATGCTTTGCTCTTCCAGGTATTATGCTAAGTACCAAAGAAACAAGATCGACTAGGACATGGGCCCTGCCCGTAAGATGGTCAAGTTGAGTCGGAAGCCTAGAGACAAGAGAAGAGCTTATGATCTGCTTGTCTTTCAGTTTTTCTTAAAATTAGGACTTTTGGGTGCCTGGGTGGCTCAGTGGGTTGAGGTCTCTGCCTTCAGCTCAGGTCATGATCTCAGGGTCCTCAGGTCGAGACCCGCATCAGGCTCTCTGCTCAGTGGGGAGCCCGTTTCCTCCTCTCTCTCTGCCTGCCTCTCTGCCTACTTGTGATCACTCTCTCTGTCAAATAAATAAATAAAATCTTAAAAAAAAAAAATTAGGACTTTCATATACTTTTTACCTTGTATTAGAAGTATTCTGGTGTGTTATTTCCTCACTAGACTATAAAGTCCTTCTCAGGCAATGCACATATTGGAATGATGTTAAACCTTAAATTAAAAAAAAATAATTATGGCAAGTTTAAAAAATTACAGCAATTTTTAAAGTCCTCCTGGCATGTTCAGAGTCTATGCCATATATTAGAGCATATGAAAAGAATAAGTCTCCTAAAAACATCTGACTCATCTAGTTATACCCTATTTAACGATGACTTTTAAAGAATATAAAGAGAGGTTCTTAAAAAAAAAAGAAAGAAAACCCATACTTCTCTAAAACCTGTCATTCTGGTTTCTAAAACTATATGCTTCAGAGCTTTGGATACTTCCTTATGAACATTCAAGAAAAATCTGGTATAAAGTCCTATGACAGGATAGACAAGAGACTGGCATGGGACCCTACCTGGCAAGAGCAATTAGAACACAGAAAGTTTGGCAGAAATCCAAAGAGTCACTTGGTCATAGTAGAGAAGGAAAAACTAAAAGCAGATGTTCCCTGTATCACCATCCATATACAGATTCCTAACACCTATATAATAACAAACAAACATCAAGTAAAAAAGCCCTTATCCAAAGACAGAAGAATACTCACAGAGAAAAAAAGAATACTTTCAAAACCTACTAGTTCTTTTTTTTTTTTTAAGATTTTATTTATTTATTTGACAGAGAGAGATCACAGGTAGGCAGAGAGAGGAGGAAGCAGGCTCCCCGCTGAGCAGAGAGCCCGATGCGGGCCTCGATCCCAGGACCCTGAGATCATGACCTGAGCCGAAAGCAGAGGCTTTAACCCACTGAGCCACCCAGGCGCCCAAAACCTACTAGTTTATCACCTATCTGGAAACACCTGCTTTATGTGTTTGTTTTTTATTAAATATGTATATATAAATATTCCAATACGTTGGTTTGCATCAAAACCCATAATCTACTTTTGTCTTCCCTTGGTTCTAGGATGCAAAATGACAGAAGATAGTGGGATGCAGAAAGTGGTTGACAACACTGTCTCCCACACTTGCTGCTGTGAACTTAGAGGCGTACCTGGTAACACTCTCGATGTGAGAGTTAAGGAGAAGAGCTTTTAATTCTTACATTTCTGGCTATAACTTTTCGTTACCTTTTTACTTCCTAATGCAGGACCAAATCTAATACTTTAAAAATAACCTGAGATGAACTATTTCTTTAGGGACATTGAAAATCAAAGGAACATACATATGGGTAAGAAAATGATAGTACCTGGGGTGCCTGGGTGGCTCAATTGTTAGATGTCTGCCTTCAGCTCAGGTCATGATCCCAGGGTCTTTCAATCAAGCCCCACATCAGGCTCCCTGCTTGGTGGGAAGCCTGCTTCTCCCTCTCCCACTACCTCTGCTTGTGTTCCTTCTCTCACTGTGTCTGTCAAATAAAAAAACAAAATCTTAAAAGAAAATGACAATATCTGATTAATAAGTTGTTTAATTTTAGGTCATATAAAGGATACAGGAAAGGGTTGGAAGGATGGAAAGATGAAAAGTGGAATTAGACTCCATATACAACCCGATAAATCTATCAAAGTAAAAGTAGGGAGATTAATTATTTAGTGGAGATACAATTAACATAGACCAATATTTTTGGGTCTTGTTTTGACATCACTCCTGACCCATTCTGAATCATTCAGCATTGAAACCTAGAAGACATAACTGCATAGCACAGGTGCCTGGAATTTCTTGATGATGTGGCAACCAAAATCAGCACTAAAACTCAAAAGTTCCAGAAGGAGCTGATATTTGGAGCTGAGTTAGCAACAAAACATGTTAAAAGCAAAGGGGTGTGTGCACGCATATGAGTATTTGGGAAGATGTCTTAACCTCAGCATTCCAATGAGACCAAATTTGTCTCAATTAAAATTGAGCATCTTATGGGCTCGATCCATGTCCTAGTATAATATTCTCATAAATAAAAAAACCATACTATTAATAAAAACGTATGAAAAATCAGAGGGTTCAATAGAAGGCAGTAGAGAAATAAAGGTGAGAAAAAAGATTTTGTGTTCCTCCATTCTTTATGAAATTAAAATAACACTGCCTCAAGGGATGATAGTTTGCTATTTTCCACTGCAAAAACAAATACATATTTTAAGCATCTGAAACTGATCAAAATATTAAGTGATGCCTCCAACAAGTTAGAAAGAAATTAGGTCAGTTGGAAACCCTGACTTTAATATCTAAAAAAGGTTATTACTTCTAAAATGTTAGCTCTATTTTTTATTTAAAAGATCAAGGTGGATAGTTTTAAAAAGCTAGGTTTAAATGTTATTAATAAAAATAATAAATTATTTAGGTTATAGGATGCTACAAGATTTTTCTACACTAGTAATTTTTTTAAGTATCTTCTAAAGGAGAGTGCTATAGTCACCCACTTCTTACCTTGTAATCTCTTGGGCAAAGGTATTATGTTCGCTAAGTCCTTCCTCTGCCTATAAAATGCATTACATTTCTATCTTTTCACAAATCTCAGTTAATATCTAAAGCAGAATAGACTTAATCAACGGTGGAGGAAATAACAATGAAGCAATAAACATACAAAACAGCAAAACCTCATCAATGTAATATATAAAGGAGGCCTTTATTTTACTAATAAAAGCAAATAATTTTTCAAAGTTTTTATTAAGATTCCAGTTAACCTACAGTATAATATTAGTTTCCGGTGTATAACATAGTGATTCACACTTTCATATATCACCCGCTGTTCATCACAAGTGCACTCTTTAATCTCCATCATCTGTTTTGCCCATCCCCTCACTGTCTTCCCTCTGGTAACCATCAGTGTGTTCTCTGTAGTTAAGAGTCTGTTTCCTGATTTGCCTCTTTCTCTGTTTTTCCCCTTCCTACCTTGTTTTCTTTCTTAAATTCCACATACGAATGGAATCATATGGTACTTGTCTTTCTCTGACTGACATACTGAACTTGGCATAATGCTTTAGCTCCATCTGTTTCATTGCAAATGACAAGGCTTCGTTTTTTTATGGTTGAGTAATGGTCCACTGCATGTATATACGACATCTTCTTTTTGCTATCTCAGAGCTAGGGTTAGTATGAGCCAAGGTTAGGATTAGAGTTAGGGTTAGGGTTAGGAGTTAGGGGCCAGCAGTTAGGGTTCTAGTTGTTCTTGGCATCCTGCAGTTCAGAGACGTTTTCAGGAAATAAAACCAGGATTTGATGGCAGCAAAGAATAGACATGGAAGAGATCTACTGAGTTCAAGCAAGGAGGGGATTCGGGGCCCTAGATACTCTTCTTTAAATAGAAACAAATTTTTAAAAATTCATTTATCTAAGTCCTTCAAAAACAGGCAGTTCTTTTTTTAACAATTTATTTTTCAGTGTCCAAAGATTCATCGTTTATGCACACACCCAGTGCTCCATGCAATAGGTGCCCTCCTTAATACCCACTACCCGGTTCACCCATCCCCCCACGGCCCTCCCTTCTAAAACCCTCAGTTTGTTTCTCAGAGTCCAAACTCTCATGCTTCGTCTCCCCTTCTCATTTACTCCTGTTCACATTTCCTTTCCTTCTCCTAATGTCCTCCATGTTACTCCTTATGCTCCACAAGTAAGTGAAACCAAATGATATTTGACTTTCTCTACTTGGCTTATTTCACTCAGCATAGTCTCCTCCAATCCAGTCCATGTTGATACAAAAGTTGGGTATTCGGGCACCTGGGTGGCTCAGTTGGTTAAGCGACTGCCTTCGGCTCAGGTCATGATCCTGGAGACCCGGGATCGAGTCCCACGTCGGGCTCCCTGCTCAGCGGGAAGCCTGCTTCTCCCTTTCTCACTCCCCCTGCTTGTGTTCCCTCTCTGGCTGTGTTTCTCTCTGTCAAATAAATAAAAACTTAAAAAAAAAATATTAAAAAAAAAAAAAAAAAAAAAAGTTGGGTATTCACCCTTTCTGATGGAGGTGTAATATTCCATTCTATATATGGACCATGTCTTCTTTATTCATTCATCTAAAAACAGGCAGCTCTTAAAGAGTTTGTGTGGAAGCCAAAGGCTTTGACCAAGAATGTAAGAGGGAACACAGTAACAGGTGAATTCATTTAACAACACCTGGATTTATTCTCTGGGATTGGAACAGAAACTTCAATAGTGAGTAGGTATGAAATCTTTTACTGAAAATATTCAATAACTTCTCCATTATATAAGAAGTGCAAGCAGTGTGCATTATCAGCAAATGTCTATTTTTTTGCAAAGCCACTGGGAAACTTTACCACTGGATAGCAAGAAAATATGTGGTAGCTAAAGGACTTTAACATCTTTTAAAATTATAACTATCAATAGTTATATGAGATTATCCAAACACGTATAGCAATAGTTAGGTACAGGCTGCAGAGCAGAAAAGAAGATTTTAGGATACACATTACGTATTTGAGGATACCTTCATTTATAGGTATGACTTCACTAAGATTGTAGACACTGAGTCCATCTACCCTCAAACAGGTAGTTCTATATTTACAGGATTCAAAAAGACTCACAGAGAGTACAATGTACCTCCTATAAGCATCAGAAGGAGGCAGAAAGGAGGAGAGCAAGAAGGTAATAGAGGAGGATGTAGGTGCAAGTATGGGGTGTGGCTAAACAAGGGACAGAGCACCACATGTGAGGGTAAGAGAAACAGGTCTCCAAACACTCACCACATAACGACTCTGCGTGAGAGATGATGAAGCCCATGCCAGCACCACACTTTGAAATAAACAACCTGCTACACAGGAGATTCGTGCTGCCCCTGTCTGCATTCATTCTCTCCTCTTGCACTCACACTGGAGAAGAAAGGCATTTGATTCAGCTACTCTCACCAAGCCCCTCTTATGGCTCACATGGCCTCGCAGTCTGTGGCAGAGACACAGAGCAGGACCAACCGGTATTACAGTTTACTTCTGTAAGGCAGAGAAACAGATCCCCAAACCGAGTATTTATTATTAAAAATTATTATTAAAATCATTAATAAAAGAATGAGCTCATTTTTTTTTTTTAGGTTTTTTATTTTTCATTTGAGAGAGAGAGTGCATGAGCAGGGGAGAGAGGCAGATGAAACAGAGGCAGACAACCCATGGAGCAGGGACCCAATGCAGGACTTGATCCCAGAACCTCCAGATTATGACTGAGCCAAAGGCAGATGCTTAACCAACTGAGCCACCCCGGTGCCCCTGAGCTCATTCTTTAAAAAAAAAAGAAGAAAAAAGGTGATTCAAAGATGCCTTATTTTTAAAATCTTTTAAAATCTTTTAAAAAACCTTATGTGTATATACACACATATACTACACATATATGCACATACATATACATACAAATTTTTTAAAGATTTTTTTTTAAGGTTTTATTTTTTTATCTGAAAGAGAATGAGAGAGAAAGCATGAGAAGGGGGAGGGTCAGAGGGAGAAGCAGGAGATGCAGGATTCGATCCTGGCACTCCAGGATCATGATGAGTTGAAGGCAGTCACTTAACCAACTGAGTCACCCAGGTGCCTATATATGTACTTCTGTATTTCTCTACTTATATAAGAAAAATGAGAATATATCTACCCGGTGGTACGCTGGAGCCAGCAGACAAATTTTCAGAAATTTTGCAGGCCAGTTGTTAGACACAGCGATTATTAAAAATTACATAAACTTACATAAATTATATGAACTTACAATTAATAAATCATATAAAAACAAAAGTAGTAAATACTCAAAACTTATTTCCTACTTATTTCACATTTTAGTATTATCTGTGCTCTTGAGATTATCTATGCCTATTACGTTTATATGGTGGAAATACTATACAATGATGTGCTACTGAGCAACTCTTTCCAATTCACCACCAATGATGTCAAGTTCGTAGCTTGAAATTGGCTATAGTTGGAGTGTTACAAACACAATTTGGCAAACCAGGGCTTACTTTATCATTTTATTGATTGCTTAGACTTAAGAAAGTGATGGAGAATATGTTAATAATGCAGATTCAACATAAAAGCCTGTTGTGTTTGTAGAGGTTACATTATAAATAGCACAAAACACTGAGGAAAGATTCTTCCAATATTCGAATACTATGATCTGAATCCACAAACAAGTTGCTCGGGTCATCAACCAACCCGTGGAAATCCTGACATATGCTTTGGTTGTTTCACTTTCACCCTACTCATTAACATAAACGAAAATATCAGCTAACATTCATATTGGAATTACACTCAAAGAGCTGGCTGTTAGGATTTATCAGCACACCACTGCATATGCCCAAAATGTTAACAGGTACGCTTGTTTCTAAAAGGTACAAAGGTAGATTTGCTGTCTACCTATTTTTCTGCATTTCCCAAGTTTAATATAATGAACATTACTGTTTTTATAAGCTATCTTTAAAAAAGATTTGCTGTAGCAAAAAAAACCAAAATAAAGAGTACCAGATTCATGTGGTCTGGCTCAGTCAGTGGAGCACACAATTCCTGACTGTGGGATCATGGGTTCGAGCTCTGCGCTGGGTGTAGATATTACTTAAGAAGATTAAATTAAAAAGGTTCAGGTCCAATTTATGACTTTTGAATGATTAAAGATGCATGCAAAACAGCACATATTGAATCACCTTCTGGAAACAGCAGGCAGAGATCAAGTCAAGATGCCATGTCAGCAGTAAAGAACCTCCCAGGGTCCTAGCATAAACAGTAGCATGTCTATACCTTCAAAACAATTTACAAGAAGAAAACCATGTATTTCACAAATCTCTAGTGTTCCACCATAAAATAAAAATCCAAGGAGTTAATAATCAAATTACGTGAACATAAATATTTAGAATTTAAAAATCACTGATGTAACTATCATTCTCTTAGTACATTGACCATGTTCTGGGAATTCTCCTAGGTGCCAGGGAGCTACAGGAAAAATAGATGAGCCCCTGTCCAGTTAAGTGGAGAAGACAGGAAGGTATATAAGCAATTTATCTTTAAGTGGCTAATTTTAAAAAAGATCAGGAAATGTGTACACACCCAAGGATACCTGGAATCCTTAAAATATCTATCACACATATAAAACTACTCATGACTGTCAATGCAAATGAAATACACCTGAGAGAGTAAAATATAACCAAATTTTTAAAAATAATAGATTTTCAGTGGCAAGACTGTGCAGATATGAATGGTAACATTTATCTCCTTGCAGCACTCAAAGTTGCTCAAACTCCCACAGCTCATCCAGTGTTGGCATTTTCAGAACTGGCTTGGCATGATGGAGCAGTCTTAGATCAGACTTCTAGTGGCACTCAAGATCATCTTGCTCACACCTATACCAATGGCTATCACCTTAAGAATGCCTGTAAGATATGCAAGTTGTTTCTGGGCCAAGGCCTTTCCTGTTAAGAGAATTCCCACCAACTGAAATGAATGTGTATGTGGATAGATGGATGGGCAGTAAGCTCAGGTGGACAAACAGACAGATGAATAGACAGGTAAACTTTTTTCTTAACAATCTTTCTTTTGAAAAAGAAGATACATTATTTAGTAATTTGTAGTACCTGCAGGTCCCACCTACCTAGGTAACAAACTTCCTATTTTATTGATGGAGTGGCAGAGATGAAAGCTTCTCCAAACACCTGAACTGGGTATCATAAAGTTATACACTTTGCTAACTTCTGTTAAAACTGTTGCCACAATTTCCCTAGGAGACATATACAGCTGTTTTGGGCTGAGGTGAACCCAATCAGATGATATTTGGGATACTCTGTAGAATTTGGAGAGAAGAGAAGATGGAGACAAAAGAGGAAAGAGAAATGTAGCTTCTAGTGGTAGGGTTAGTATCTAAGACATGCTTTCAAACTCTACTTGAGATACTACCTCATTCCGATAAGCCAGGACACTGACACCAAAGGCCTACGAAAGACTGGGTAGAATTCCCCTGAAAGGACAGTCAACAACAGCAGCAACCATTCCCCTACTGTTGCCAGCAATGTGGAACAATCCTGGGAAGTGGGGTAGGCTAGCAGAGCTACCAGATGATTTCAGCAGCCTGAGAAGACAACAGTGTGTCAAGATAACCAACACACAAATACAAATCAGGAGGTTTTTCTCTAGCTCATTTATTTATTTTTGTAAGTAGCTTCAAAAAGGAATACATTTCTTGAGTTCAGTTTTCTAGTTGTTTCTAGTCCTCTCAAATCAAGAAACATTAACTCATCATCCATTCTGTATCAAACCTGAAGATACAAAGATGAACCCAAGTCTTCCAATGGGGAGTCAAACTTATAAACATATAAACTATGATACAAGATGACTGGTGCTCCAGCTAGAATCATGCTAAAGTAATTACGAAGGGATCTTCAGTCTGTCCTTTTTATTCCTGTGATATCAAAATGTTTCAAACAGTAACTTTGGTCCTGATTTATAAGTTTAACATAAAGACTGTATTTGTATTTCCTTCTAACTCTAACATTTCAGAAGTGTTTTTTCTCAAACTAGGATTTTTTTTTTTTTAAAGATTTTATTTATTTGACAGAGAGAAACACAGCCAGAGAGGGAACACAAGCAGGGGAAGTGAGAGAGGGAGAAGTAGGCTTCCGGCCAAGCAGGGAGCCTGACGTGGGGCTCGATCCCGGGTCACCGGGATCATGACCTGAGCTGAAGGCAGTCGCTTAACCAACTGAGCCACCTAGGAGCCCCAAACTAGGACTTTCTATAGGAACAATGAACTTTCCCTCATTGAAGTAATTCAGCCTCAATCATTTCATCTTGTACTATCTGGTGAAATAGAATGAAAGCTGCTCATTTTACTAATACTGAATCGCTGCAATTTATTTTGTCATAGTAGTTTTGTATGTATGTTTTTTGGGGGAGGATCTTTTTTTAAAAATTCTGTAATAGCTTTAGATTTCTGGAAATGATGAGTTTCCTTATACCCCATACCTACTTTCTTGTATGGTTCTCACCTTACACTAATATGTGACATCTGTCACAATTATATATGTGTTTCTGAACACTCTGATCATGTAAACTCTATTTTTCCATGTTTTGTTTGTAAGAGATTATAGAAGATACTAGAAAAGATCCCCTATAGGAATTGGTGTAACAATAAACTATAAACACCTAGTGACAGCACTGTTCCCTAGGACAAGAAAAACACTGTCAAAACCCAAACATTTATCCTCAAGGTTAAGTCATGTCCAAAGTGAGGTAAGATCAAGCAGGCCTATTCACGGGGCTTGCCACTTTGACTAGCTCCACATAAAGACAAAATATTTGCGGGGGTATTTTATAAAAAAGAGAATTTACTAGTAAAAGGAAGAAAAATTCAGGAGACATGAAGACTGCTACCCTTAACAGAGTTTAAAGTAAATCAGGATGGGGTAAAATTTCTGTGCATTTACTTTTTAGGGTTCCAGTATTGAGTATAAACTACCTCAGTGCCCGGCAAGGGGAATTTGTTGAATATAAGTGAATCCCACTTTCAAATATGTCATTGTACAGAAACCCCCAAAACATGTTTGATATCAAATTTGCATTCCTCAATGTTTCATGGAGATGTTATTTTTTTTTAAGTCATGATTCTTCCAACATCAGACCTAACATAAATGCAAGTTGTGGTTTTGTCTCAGGTTTAAGCAGAACAAATCTATGGGAGATCTGAAGGCTATATTCTTAACAATCACTATTTAAAAGTAACAAAGGGTAGTATTTTATGTAAATACTAAAATCAAGTCCCTTCTTTATGCAAGTAGGCGGCCAGGGAGAAGAGGGAAGAGGCGACACACCCTCACACAGTAAGCATCTGTTTCTTTAAGGCTACAGGTAAATTCACAAAGAAAGAAGGACTTAGGACCAAGGATCCCTTTGATGGTGGTCAGACACAGCGAGTGGACTGTGTGAGGAGTCTGGAGGAATGAGGTCTAGTCTCAGCCCTGCCACTACTCACTTGTGAGCACAGTCGCATCCCTTGATGCAAATTTCCTCATCTCTAATATGACATTCTTGGATTAGATGATCTCTTCAACCCACTATACTAAAATTTTTTAGTATCAAACTTAAAAAAACTCCCAAGATCCCAATTTCAATTCTACTTAATAAGAATCAATCACTTAATCCAACTTGGAGTGAAGGGAGTTGGACTTGATAACTGATCCATTCTGGTAATAACAACAGCAAACCTGACTGAGCACTGCTCTATTACCACACGTCTTTCAACTCGCTCGATCTACACATCCACCCCTGGAAGTAGGCCCTATTATATCCCCAATTTACAGATTGGGAAAAAAGTGTATGTAATTTGAATGACCAAAGTCTCACAGCTTGTGACTGATGAAGCAAAGATTGGATTTAAACTTGGACAGTCTGGCTCCAAAGCCGGACAGGGTTCTTAGCTACTATGCTTCATTATCTCACGAAAAGGTCACCTACAAGCAAATGCTGAGGGTAAAACACACATACACAAAACACTTACATAAGTGAGAACTGTGGCTTAGTTACCCAGAAACCCTGAGACCTTGCCTTCTTTCACAGCATAGCCCATGGTTGGAAGATTTAAATCAGAAGCAGTAGAAGAGGAAGGGAGAAGGTGTCTTGAAAAGTATTAGAAAATGATTTAAGACTTCTATCACTTCTGGGATTTATTTATGATATATCATATGTCAAGAAGTATATGCAAACAAACATCTGGAAATTCATGGATCTGGATGTATTTTGTGTTGTTTTAGGAGATATCATATTAGGGTTTTTTTCCTTTGTCTTTCCTTTTGCTGGTGGAAGACAAAAATAAGAGAGACCTATATTACTCACTAAGGCACAGATATGGTGTCAGTTTTCATAAGACAAGCAATAAATTTCCCTCTTCACATAACATACTATATGGGATTTGCTGTATACATAAATACTTTAAAGTACTACTCTGCTCTATTTTTTAAATATATTCATGGAGCCCTAAGGTGTGTGGAAATAAATCCTAAAATCAAGGCTATGGTCTGGGATAGTCCTAAAGCCAATGTATGCTAACTATGTAATTTTCATTTTTTTAAAAAGATTTTATTTATTTATTTGACAGAGAGATCACAAGTAGGCAGCGAGGGAGGCAGAGAGAGAGAAAGAAGCAGGCTCCCGGCTAAGCAGAGAGCCTGATGGGGGCCTGAGATCCTGACCTGAGCTGAAAGCAGAGACTTTAATCCACTGAGCCACCCACGGGCCCTGTAATTTTCATTTCTAAGTTACAATGCTGTTATTGTTATTTCTTCTAATGGTATTAGATTATCTTGTGAGGTTAAAAGAAACTGAACTGCATTTACATTCAAATTAAATAAAAGAGGTTTTAACTATGAGGACGTAAAGGTATCTTGGTAATTCCCACAAACAGCAACCACACCATCTCTGCTTTATTCTTCAAATCTCCTGCTCCGTTCGTCAGCAGACGTGCCAGTATTCAGCAGGATGTATATCCCACCAAGCCCAAATCTAAGTCATTTTTCAAGATCTAGAAATCCTGACTCTCAGCTCTGTCTTTGGTCTTAAAAGAAAGAACTTGATTCTCACAGCATATAGGTCTGAAGTCCATCAGCTACAGCCAAAGGGGGCAGGATCATATGGAAACGCTCTCACAGGTGTCTCTCCTTCACCTGGGAGGCCGTTCTCAGAGCGGCTGGCACCAGATCGTTGCACCGCAAACACACTACTCTGAATTATGCCCCCCCAGTGTCAAGAGCAGATGCTGTCCAGGTCAGGGTTTCTGCAGATGCCAGTTTATGTTCTTGGGTGGACTCCTGCACGACCAGACACCGGCGCTCCAGTACAAGGAACTCTTTAGGATCATAAATAATATAATTGCACACTTAGGACAGAACCGATAAACATGTCAAACAGATCCATCAGAAAGGAATTCTGGGTTTCAGACCCTTGAACAGTGCTGATCTTGAAAAGCTGAAAGAACAATGAAACTCCTATCCAAGTGGGTTTCATTGGCTTAACTGAGGTCCAAAGCAACTATGATGGTCAATTTTATATGTCAGCTAGGCTAATTATTCAAACATTAATTTACGTGTTGCAGTGTAGGTATTGTGCAAAGATGGCTCAAATTCATAATCCATTAAGTACAGGGAGATTATCCTAGAGAATCTGAGTGGGCCTCATTCAGCTGAGAGGACTTAAGGCAAAACGAGTCTTCTCTAAATAAAAACTCCTGCTCGTGGATAGCAGCTTCAGTCCATGTACCTAAGTTCCAGCCTGCCCTTTCAGATCTACTCTCTGGATTTCTGACTTGCCTAGCCAGCCTTTACAATCACACAAGCCAATTATCTGCAATTCATTTCTCAATACACATCCTCTATTGGTTCTGTTTCTTTCACTAATCCCTGTTATAGCAACTAAATAATCACTGTAATAACCCTAGGAAACAGGTATTATTATTATACCCATGAATAGATGAAGAAACTAGTACAGAAAAATAAGAACCTGCCCAAAGGGAACCCAGCTCCTAAGTGGGGAAGCTGGATTCTAATTCAGGCAGAACTGATGTCTGAACCCAAACACATTACCTTCTACTCCACAACCTTTCTAAATGACTCTACCAGTATGAGCAGAGCCTAAACAGCTAAAAAGGTATATTTACAAGTTCATTTTGGAGTACGCTAATAGGTTCCCCAAACTTGAACACAGACAGTCCCAACTTCAAATACAGGCTCAAGGGATATGAACATTGATGTCTATGCCAAATCCAGGTATTCTGAGTCTCGAATGCCCTTGGATGGGCCTCCGAAAGGCTCTGGATAAGGGGATCTCCAGAGGCTGTGGATTAGTGCAAAACTCCTTTGGAAAATATTGCTTGGGGCCTAAAATAAAGCTTACAGAAATGGGTCACGGATCACAAACCTGAGTATCCTAACAGAAAAATTAGTTAAATTGAAAAATGCAAAATTCTTAGTGGTTATTTTCTTCTGATTCATTCACAACAATGCAGAGAGAGATCTTTAACCCTGGTGTGAATGCAACTTTTTTCTGAGCAATGCGGTAGTACATATGAAAAATGTTAAAATGTTTCTTTATCCATTCATTTTGACCTATTAATTCCACTGCTAGGAATTTATCACATGAGGTTAAGCAGTGATGATTCAGAAGAATGCAGGTTTAAAAATCGTAATCACAGGGACCCCTTGGGTGGCTCAGTCAGTTAAGCGTCTGCCTTTGGCTCAGGTAGTGATCCCAGGGTCCTGGAATAGAGTCCCACCTTGGGCTCCTTGTTCAGCAGGTAGCCTGCTTCTCCCTCCCTCTGCTCGTATTTTCTTTCTCTCTGACCAAGAGATGAATAAAATCTTAAAAAAAAATTTTTAAGTGTTTTTTTAAAAAAAATCTTAATCCTAGCATTGTTGATAATAGAAATAAATTAGAAAGAACCAAAATGTCTAATAGGAAATACCTACCTGATGGAAAATCATACTGATGATTAAAAATCATACTAGTTTTAGGGTGCCTGTGTGGCTCAGTTGGTTAAGCGACTGCCTTCAGCTCGGGTCATGATCCCGGAGACCCAGGATCGAGCCCCACAATGGGCTCCCTGCTCGGCGGGAAGCCTGCTTCTCCCTCTCTCACCGCCCCCTGCTTGTGTTCCCTCTCTGGCTATGTTTCTCTCTGTCAAATAAATAAATAAAATCTTTAAAAAAAAATCATGCTGTTTTGTGAAAAACTATGTACACTATTATTACATTTATGCACATATATATAATTTTTATATCACATATACACATAATAAAAGACTAAACCACCAGTTTACCAAGTTAGCATTCAGTAGTTGGACTATGAGTAATTTTAAACTTTATTTTTAAAAATAAACTTTCTAAAATAAAAATGTATTACTTTATAGTACAGATTTTAATCATAATTTCTAAGTTTAGTGAAATGGGAAATTTCATGATATAATGTTAAATAAAAATAATTTTTTAAATAAAAATAATTTTATGGAACAGTGTATTCATGAGCCTCTATGTTAAAATTACAGTATCTTTTTTTAAAAAAGATTATTTATTTATTTATTTATTTGACAGAGAGAAACACAGCTAGAGAGGGAACACAAGCAGGGGGAGTGAGAGAGGGAGAAGCAGCCTTCCTGCCGAGCAGGGAGCCTAATGCAGGGCTCAATCTGGGGACTCCGGGATCATGACCTGAGAAGGAAGGCAGACACTTTACAACAGAGCCACCCAGGTGCCCCTATAGTATCTGTTTGAAAAGATATAAACCAGAATAAAAAAATTAAAATGTAATAGTAACTATGAGGAGGGATTATAGATAATTTTCTTTTACATACTTATTTTTTCCCCAAATTTTCTATCATGAACATATTCTGCTTTATAATCAGAATAAATGGAATTTCATTAGGAAAAAAAAAGCAATGGTGTTCAAGACTGGAATTTACCATATGGAAAAATTCTGAAGAATATAGTTCAGCTAGTAAGAATTTTTTCTATTTGGAACTTCTCTTTAGAATCTGTACCAAAGAGAAACTAGTGGGCAATAGAGAAGGCTAAACTTTAAGTCCTGCTTGTCATCTCTAGCTGGCATCTCTGCATAAGGCAGTGTGTCAGGGACGAGACTATCTACAGGAAACCAGTTTACAATGGAGGGCATGTTTGTATTTTAGACACAATGTTATTCTGAAGCCTTCAGACAATCAGATAACCAACATTTTCCTTTTATTCTTCTATACTCTTAATTTCCAAAGGGTACTGATTCTTAATCCTTTCCAGAAAGGAGAGAGAGACACACACACACGTTGAGTCCTTCTTGGGCATGCCTGCTTCCTTTCTGCTGCACTTAGAAGTGTTGCACGGGAGCTTGGGTGGCTCAGTGCATTAAGCCACTGTCTTTGGCTCAGGTCATGATCCCTGAGTCCCAGAATCGAGTCCCACACTGGGCTCCTAGCTCTGTGGGGCGTCTGCTTCTTTCTCCCTCTGACCTCGCCCCTCTCGTGTTCTCTCTCTCTCTCTCAAATAAATAAACAATATCTTAAAAACAAACAACAAAAAAAGAAGTATTGCCCAAGGATGGCCAAGCTCACTCTGAATCTTTGCAGAGCTCTTCTATGGCTGGAACAAGATTCTAAGTGACAAAAACTTGATTTGGTACTTTATTTATTACCTAGAGAAGGACAAATCAAAACGGAAGTCCCTACCCTCGACATTATATTTTTTGGATAAGGCCTGATTTCTGGTTTGAGAAGGGTTTTGTGTGTAAGGACAAGATGAATTTGGATCAATAGTCATTAACTGTTAATGAGACAGGAAGTGGCTGGGCTACCGAGTGGCTGTTTAGCAAGTCTGTGCACACGAAGACTCTACCAGGAATTAGTTAGTACACTTTTGTGGTTTATAGTCTTAATCAATGCTGTTAAAGAATGTGATCTATGCTGTGCCACTAAGGGAAAAGATTTAAGTTAAAAACTGAAGTCCAGCTGTATGAGGGTATTTATTAGCTGGGGTAAAACCATAACCTAGGAACAGACTGAGATCCACAAAGGCATATACAAAGTTCATTCTACTAAAGGCCATTTATCATAGATGTTGTAGAACTATGTAAATAGCTGCTTCTAAATTATACTGCAGAAAAATAAAGGACGAATACAAAATGTAACTAACCCAAGGGAAAGAGAGGAATGAATTACAATGAAAAAATGTAAGGGCTAAGCATTTCATTTGCTCCTTGGAGTGCTGAGAAATGGAAAGCCACACATGCCCATCCCAAGAAAAAGTAATGAATACAGGACCGGCAGCTGTTCCCAAGTTCACTGCCCGCTGATAGTTTAATTGCAAACAACCTCAGAGAAGCCCCCACACTAAGTACTATGGCAGCGGTAGGCCAGCTGATAAAACTTTTCTTTTCTTTTTTTTTTTTTTAAAGATTTTATTTGACAGAGAGAAACACAGCCAGAGAGGGAGAAGCAGGCTTCCCGCCAAGCAGGGAGCCCGATGTGGGACTCCATCCCGGGTCTCCGGGATCATGACCTGAGCCGAAGGCAGTCGCTTAACCAACTGAGCCACCCAGGTGCCCCGTGATAAAACTTTTCAATTACCCAACTGATAAACCATATAAATGCTTCATTTTCATGCTCATCACTCTGGGGGAAAATGCTAACGTCCTGTTTCTTAAAACCACAACAACATATAAATATTCATTGTCCGTAGAACAATTCTCTGTAAAATCACATTTCTCATTGCAAAAGGATCCCCCCCACCACAAAACCTGCATAGACTTTATTTATTTATTTATTTTAAGATTTTATTTATTTGACAGAAAGAAACACAGCCAGAGAGGGAACACAAGCAGGGGGAGTGAGAGAGGGAGAAGCAGGCTTCCTGTCGAGCAGGGAGCCCAATGTGGGACTTGATCCCAGGTCTCCGGGATCATGACCTGAGCCGAAGGCAGTCGCTTAACCAACTGAGCCACCCAGGCACCCCTAGACTTTATTTTTTAACCTCGTTTCTAGCATTACAGATGCTACAGCAAAAGTAATGCTTCTCTTATAGTTTAGAAAACATAAATGCCACGAAGTAATTACACACAAGCTACGGTTTGTAGATGTACAGGAATCAAAACATATGGGCAGGGAAATGCTACAGAATTATAGTAGTTAAACTAAGCCCAGCAGAGCATGACATTTTAACAAACATTTTAGAAAGCAGAAGACCAAAAACAAGTTAAATCTTTTGCATCTAGCTAATCTATTTAAGCCATAATGTGATGATGGCAAATTGTCAAATAAAATCCTCAACATCTTTGTAAGGCCAACACAGGGTACCAATGCACAGAACCAAGACTCTCAAATTCTTAGTAACAAAGGGATTGCTGATTTTTTAACATCATCAATTATGAAAGCTGAGTGTAATGACCTATGTGCTAAAGTACATTGCATGTTGAGCGTCAGTCCCTCCCTGGGTGGGGTGACATTTTAGGCCATATTATGTGGAAATGAGTCCTATAGAACCTGGAGTGACACCAAACCATCACGAAGCAATCTGAGATTAGGGAAGAAAACAGAAAAGCAGGGTATGTAAAATATCAAAACTTAAGATGATTATGAATGAGTGTTAAGAGTTCAACAGAAACTTGAAGAAGAAACTCTGCCTTAGGGTACCTGGGTGGCATAGTCAGTTAAGCGGTCTGCCTTCAGCTCAGATCATGATCCCAGGGTCCTAGGACTGAGTCCCACATTGGGCGCCCTGCTCAGCGGGGAGTCTGCTTGTCCCTCTCCCTCTGCCCTTTCCCATGGTTCATGCTCTTGCTCTCTCTTTCTCTCTCAAAAAAAATTTTTTTTTAAAAATCTACCTTAAAATAAACAACAGAGGCTTTCTTACACATGTATGCACAAGATATGAACATACAGATATTTATTTCGGGGCACCTGGGTGGCTCAGTTGGTAAGCGTCTGCCTTTGGTTCAGGTCATGATCACAGGGTCTTGGGACCAAGGCCCTCAATGGGCTCCTGGTTCAGTGGGGAGCCTGCTTCTCCCTGGCCCACCCCATCCTCCACCCTCCTTGCCCACTCAGGTGTCAGATAAATAAAATCTTAAAAAAAAAAAAAAAACTCCCTGGCCCACCCTATCCTCCACCCCCCCTCCCCACTCAGCTGTCAGAAAAATAAAGTCTTTAAAAAAAAAAGGTGTTTATGACAACAGCACTTCTGCTATGCTACTGATAAACAACTCAAATGCTATCAATAAAGGACTGGTTACATAAATAATAATATAATTACATTAGAAAATTCTATGTAGCAGTTTAAAAAAATAATGAAGTGGAAAGTGACACGGTAAAACTTTCTAAAATACAGTAAGTAAAAAGGGCAAGTTTGCAAAAATATACATATATATGAATATATACACATACGTCTATACTATACACACACATCCCTGTTTATTCTAAATATAATTTGAGGGTGCCTGGGTGGTTCAGTGGGTTAAAGCCTCTGCCTTCAGCTCAAGTCATGATCTCAGGGTCCTGGGATCGAGGCCCGCATCGGGCTCTCTGCTCGGCAGGGGGCCTGCTTCCTCCTCTCTCTGCCTGCCTCTCTGCCTACTTGTGATCTATCTCTCTGTCAAATAAATAAATAAAATCTTTCTTAAAAAATCAGTTCAAAATAAATAAATAAATATAAATATATAAATATAATTTGGATGTATACTATACATATACAAATAGAAAGAAATTTTGAACCACTAGAATTTTTTTTGATTTATTTATTGATTTATCTATCTATCTATTTATTTATTTATTTCTAGCTAGGGAGTTATTTATTTATTTATTCATTCATTCATTCATTTGGGAGAGAGAGTGAGCACGCACGCATAGTTGGGAGAGGAGTCCCATACAGGGTTCGATCCCATGACCCTGAGATCATGACCTGCACCTAAATCAAGAGATAGACACTCAACCAACTGTACCACACAGGTACTCCTGAACCACTAAAATAATAGTTGCCTATGGAATAAAGGCAGATACCACGTTTCTGTATTGCTAAAAAATAGTTTCATGTATTATTTATATAAGTCTTAAGTGACAAATGAGATACAAATCCACAAAGCAATAAATGAGGGTTCAAAGGAGCTTGAAGGAGCTGCAGGAGGGTATCTAGGTGGCTCAGTTGGTTGGTTAAGCCTCTGCCTTTTGCTCAGGTCATGATCCTGGGGTCCTGGGAGCTAGCCCCACATTCTGAGCAGGGAGCCTACTTCTTCCTCTCCCTCTGCCCCTCCCCATTGCTTGTTTAAGTTTTCACATAGTTAAATTTACCAATCTTCTTTGTGGTACTTGTTGAGTCTTGTTCATAACTCATTCCCTACCCCAAAGTCATAAAGATAGTCTCATATATTTCTTCAAGATATTTCTGTTTCATTTTTGGATTTTTATGTATTTAGATTCTACCTCATATGATGAAACAAATTCTGTCTGAATTTTTTAAAAATATGGATTGTCAATTGTTGCTGGACCATTTGCTGACATGTCCATTTTCCCCCCTCATCTGAACGCTGCCTCTAGAACTGTGTGTATCCACCTATGTCTGGTGTGGAATCTAGTCTGTTCCCTTGACCTGTTCTTCTGTTTGCTGACAAAACACTGTCTTAATTACTTGCAGGAGGCCACCTCCCTCTCTGGAACTTCAGAACTGCCTTGGTTATTTCTTGCTCTTCCTCAAATTTGAGTCATTTTTGTTAAGTTAAACAATTTTTCTGTGATTTTCCTGAAATTTCATTGAATTTTATGAATAGTTATCATAAAATAACAAAGGGAGGTTTTAACAGGTGGCTTTCAGAAGGCTTTAGGAAGACAAAGATTCAAGTGGTAAGTTTTGAGAAGTAAATTTAGGGTTCTCATTTCAGTGCCTTTGGGGGGGCTGCTATAAATTATTTCCTTGTGGTAGGTAAAACATTTAAGACAAAGCAGCTGAGTGTTCAGCCCCATAAGTCATTGGGATCTATTATTCAGAGCTAGGTAGGATGGCAAAAAGAGCTCCTAATTTTCCATTCCTGGCACTGTTGCCATAGGGTTTAACTTTATTATCTTTAGTTCCTACTTCCCTCTCAATTAGTTTCCCAAACTGTTGTTTCATAGCACATTTTTCTAGATGCTATTAATAGCTGTGTCTGGGAAAGGAAGTTGCAATTCAAACAAATTTTTAAAATCCCACATAGTGTATCTTTCACTTGGAGTTTTATAATGCACTTTAGCATAGCAAAGACTCTTAGTGGAATCCCAGCAGAGAAATATGTCTAATTTTGTTTTAACTCACCATTTCACAGGCTTTTTGTGCATGAGAATTTATTTCTTGTATACTGATTAATGTCCTACATAAAAAGGTTCACGGGACATCAATTTGGTAAATGGTGTATTTAAACTAACAAGGCAAAGACAAGAAGAATTCAGATATTTCGGGCTCCAAAACAGCTCAATTGGCAACAGGCAAAATTTTTAAAAGCCAGCATAAAAACAAACTAATCAAAAAACACCCAGCAAACTTCTTAGAGACACTTAAGCAGTATTTTTTAGCTTGAGGTCTTAGTGTTGACCTATACCTGATAAAACTCTTCCTTTAACTCGACAAGAGTTATACTTTCCTTCTTTCTCAGCAAAGTGAAAGGCAGACATCCCAGATTTATTCACTGCTCGCTGGGAAAGCTATAGGAGTGTTCGGCCTTATAAAAATACAAACAAAAGAAATGCATCTCTCTCAGCCTTGCTGGGCAATGAGCCCACCATTCTTACTGTCAAGTGAGTGGCCTGAGGAGAACTAACAAAAATACCAAAATTAAGTGACTTCTGTGTATATTTTCTTCTGCTGCTCTGTTGATGCAGCAGGTATTAATCTGCCTGACACATCACAGGCCTGGCGACGTAGCCCTGCTCGGCTGGGAATGCATTGGGGAGAACAGGTCATGGCCAATCTCAGCAGACCCCCTGCGTAGAACACAATGACCTTTCCTGCAAAAACATTTCTCCTTTCTTATTAGGGCGTTACTCCTTGCTGTACCTTGTAATAAACATAGTCAATAACAGTTATGGGCGAGCTTTTGAGAGTCAGATTCCTCCAATTTGCAAAGGAAGGGCAATTGGCATTTCCCTTCTCTCTTTGAACAGTAATTGGCATTTATCTGACAAACATTTATTTGTTAAGTGCTTATCATGGACCAGGAACTATACTAAGTGCTAGGGTTACCAACACTAGAAGCATGGTCCTTGAGAATCTGAAAGTGTAAATTAGAGGTCAAAGATAAAATGCTTTCCGAATAACCTCAAGAGTACCAACAAGCCTGAAATTCAATGATGAGGACCCAGAAGCTGACTTTAAATGGGCTCTCTGAGACTGGGCATGTGAATCCCAGATAATGGGCACTCTATGTTCCATGCCACTGGAGACTTTTTCTTATTTTCTATGGTACCCTGAGCCCAGATAAGGGCCTCTCAACAAACACCTATGAGCTACTGAACGAGCAAGGGGCTAGAACCACCTAGAATAGAAAGTTAGCTGGGTGTGAATCTTTCTATTCCCAGCACTAGCCTATATAGCTTTTCCTTGGCAATGCTCCCTTACAGGGTAATCCGTTCCATCTCTGACCAGCTATGTTGGGCAATTCTTCCTCATATTGTGCAGAAATACAACCCCCTCAACTTCCATCCACAGATGAACATTCTGCCCTCTGGGACTCTATGGAACACAGGAACAAGTTGCTTCCACTGTTACTTTTTATTCTGCAAATTTCAGGTCCATAGAAAAGTTGAGGGAACAACACAATTAACACCCATATGCTTTTCCTCTATTCACCAATTATTAATATTTTCCTATATCTATGGCTTTACCTCTTGTTTTTTTTCCCTCGTGAATCATCTGGGAGTTATTTTGCAAACAGACTATGTTACCTCTATTACTTTTGTGTATATCTCTTAAGAATAAGGACATTCTCCCACATAACAGCATTTTTGTTATATACCTAAGGAAAGTTTTATTACTAAAATATTATCTAGGGGCGCCTGGGTGGCTCAGATGGTTGAGCGACTGCCTTCAGCTCAAGTCATGATTCCGGAGACCCGGGATCGAGTCCCACGGTCGGACTCCCTGCTTGGCAGGAAGCCTGCTTCTCCCTCTCTCACTCCCCCTGCTTGTGTTCCCTCTCTGGCTGTGTTTCTCTCTGTCAAATAAATAAAATCTTAAAAAATATATATACTATCTAAAATAAAATTCATATTTAACTTCTCTTAACTATCCCCAAAGTGCCTTTGGGGAAAAAAATCTGGATTTGGGGTGCCTGGGTGGCTCAGTCATTAAGCATCTGCCTTCAGCTCAGTCATGATCCCACAGTGCTGGGACCAAGCCCTGCGTCAGTCTCCCTGCTCTGCGGGAAGCCTGCTTCTCTCTTTCCCACTCTCCCTGCCTGTGTTCCCTCTCTCGCTGTATCTCTGTCTGTCAAATAAATAAATAAATAACACCTTAAAAAAAAATCTGGATTTTAAAATTCCACGTTAAAAGAAAAATTGTCTCTTTTAATCTAGAATTTTTTAAGCCTTTTTGTATTTTTATACATTATCTCTTTCTGCCAGGACAAGTATTATAAAGTTGGTATCTATACGTATTGCTAATGCACTATGTGGGGACACACACTGTCAGGATGTCTTACTGGTGACTTTATGTAAGCTGACCACCTGATTAAGAATAAGATCACCACTCGGGGCGCCTGGGTGGCTCAGTTGGTTAGGCGACTGCCTTCGGCTCAGGTCATGATTCTGGAGACCCAGGATCGAGTCCCACATCGGGCTCCCTGCACGGCAGGAAGCCTGCTTCTCCCTCTCTAAGTCCCCTTGCTTGTGTTCCCTCTCTGGCTGTGTTTCTCTCTGTCAAATAAATGAAATCTTAAAAAAATAATAATAATAATAAGATCACCAGATCTATTCACTGAAAAGTTACATTTCCTCCTTTGTATTTAAAATTAATTTTTGGGGGTGCCTGGGTGGCTCAGTTGGTTAAGCGACTGCTTTTGGCTCAGGTCATGATCCTGGAGACCCGGATCGAGTCCCACATCGGGCTTCCTGCTCGGCGGGAAGCCTGCTTCTCCCTCTGTCAGTCCCTCTGCTTGTGTTCCCTCTCTCGCTGTGTTTCTCTCTGTCAAATAAATGAATAAAATCTTAAAAAAATATATTTATAAAAAAAATTAATTTTAAGGCAGTGTGAATACTTGTTCCTCCAACAAGTTTTTGCCCAGGTTTTAGTAACCACTTGATGATCCTTGCCTGAATCAACTATCATACTAAGAATTATAAAATGATGATTTTCTGATTCCATAAGCTCTTCTGCATGGATTTTTAAAAAATCCAATGTGTTCAAATCCATTACAATTTAAAGGGTTTTTTTTGATACTCAAAGTGTCCCAGATTGACCAGTAGAAGGTTCTTAAAACTGTCTCCTCGGCCTTTTTGATATGACCCCACTAGTTGAGCATTTCCCATCTTTCTGTCACACCATGAGTCCAAGCTCACCAGTACTTTCCCCTCCCCAGCCCTGGAATTAGCCATTCTTCCAAGGATCCCGCATTTCTGGTGATGAAGACTAGCCTTTAAGAGGAACAAGTCTGCTACTGTCTTCTACATACCAGCCCTGCAGGTGCTCAAAGCCAGTTACTTCTGTCCCATTACCTCCCCAAACTTCCACACCTAGGCTAAATTCACCAAACTCTTTACGTAAGTCTTCCTGTGACTTAACTTTGATTTCCATCCTACTCTTCTCTTTCATATTCCCTGTCCCAGCTAAGTTGCCATGTTCTATTCTAGTGGTTCCCAACCTGGCCATGCAACAGATTCAGTGAGGGACTTCTTTACTGTACAGATTCCCAGGATCCACTCTAGAATCTCTAGAGTGGAGCATGGAACTCTATTTTTTTTTTTTATTGTTACTAAAAAAAATTTTTTTTCCAGTGTTCCAAGATTCATTCCCCATTCCCCACACCCAGTGCTCCACGCTTTAGGTGTCCCCAGTACCCACCACCAGGCTCTCCCATCCCTCCACCCCCCTCCCTCCAAGTCCCTAAGTTTGTTTCTGTGTCCCAAGTCTCTGTTGTTTTGTTTCTCTCCCTGGATTATCCTAGTTCCCATTTACTTTCCTTCTCCCACTGTCCTCCAGGTTACCCCTCATGCACCGCAAGTAAGTGAAACCATGTGATACTTGACTTTCTCTGTTTGGCTTATTTCACTCAGCATAATCTCTTCCAGTCCAGTCCATGTTGCTACAAAAGTTGGATATTCATCCTTTCTGACGGAGGCATAGTATTCCATTGTATATATGTACCACATCTTCTTTATCCATTCATCTGTTGAAGGGCACCTTGGCTCTTTCCACAGTTTGGCGATTGTGGCCATTGCTGCGATGAACATATGGGGTACATATGGCCCTTCTTTTCACTACATCCGTATCTTTGGGGTAAATGCCCGGTAGTGCAATTGCAGGGTCATAGGGTAGCTCTATCTTTAATTTTTTAAGGAATCTCCACACTGTTTTCCAAAGCGGCTGCACCAGTTTACATTCCCACCAACAGTGTAAGAGGGTTCCCCTTTCTCCGCAGCCTCTCCAATACTTGTTGTTTTCTGTCTTGTTAATTTTGGCCATTCTGACTGGTGTAAGGTGGTATCTTAGAGTGGTTTTG
>PITA01024450.1:0-26240 GCA_004023965.1 Spilogale gracilis | reverse complement strand
CACTCAGCCAGCTGAGCCACTCAGGTGCCCACCTTGAGGGCTTCTAATTCAGTGGATGTCAGCTCATTTGAGCCCACATGTGCTTCACAGCTCCAGTGTTTAAAACACCTGGAAAGGATCTGCAGGTGCCATGCATCCAGAGATGAACACACCAAATCACAGTCCTTACAAAGCTCCCTGCTGGTAGGATCCCAAGGGTAATAAAAACCATGCCCAAGGACAAAAGAACCCTAGAGGGACCAGCAAGTCCCCAAATACACATCAGAGTGATGTCACAGGGCAGGAGACTGGAAGGATGTGTGGGGGTGGTAGGGGAGCAAAGCATGGTGGTTGAAAGGGTGGACTCAGAGCCTCGTGACTGGATTCGAATCTTGCCTGGACCACCCGCCAGCTCTGGGATCTTGAGCATGTTTCTGTGCCTCTTTTCTCCATCTGTACAATGAAATCATAGTGAAGGTAGCCACATCAGTAGGCTCCCGTGAAGAGTTAACATTTGCTAAGTCTTAAAGAATAATCTGACACCCAATGTGTGTTCCGTAAGTGACTGCTAAGCCAACATGTTGGATGAACGGGTAGAGAGAGTCCAGGAAGGTATTCCAGCCATGGAACCACAGCTCAAAGAGGGGCAGGGGGCCTGGCAAATGGTGACAGTGCCTGACCCAGGGGACTGGCACATCAGTTGCACAGAGGAGGGGATTGAAGAGAATGCTTAAGATGGAGATGAGCTGAACCACTTGGGGAGGGTCAACACCATTCCCAAAAATGTGAACCCATAGATGTAATACAGCAACTTTCTCAAGAAATAACCCCAATTTGGAGCCAAAGGTGGTTGCAGCATACCGTGAATCTGGCTCCCTGAGTTAGGGAAGAGAAAGGAATAAACTATAGGAGAGAACCTTGAATGTTACTAAAAGAAAAAACCCAGAGAAAATTATTTTGATGTGAATTTTTAAAAAATAAGTTCATAGAAGGGAGGAAGGGAGGGCTGTCCTGTCCCAAGAGGGCTACATGTGTCTGAAGCAGCCCTAATAGAAAAACATTGGTATCTTGAATAGTCACACACCTGAAATCACAACTCCGTTCTTGCCATGTACCCCTCAATGAGTCACTGAAGATTTCTGGATTTCCAGCTTCTCCACCCTCAAAATGTGGGCACAACCTACTTTCTCTGCTAGAAAACTTATGATGTGAAACCTTTTGCAACAAAGAGGTCGCCGTGTGCGTGCTGGCTAATAATACCACATGTAAATATTCCCAGAGCCCCTCCCATCACCATGTACAATCCCCAAAGCCATGATTAATCCCTTTTGAAAACTCTGTACATATTTCACTCTGCTTACCTCTCTCCCAAGAGGGCACATTTGACTAATTCTGAATTTCTCAACTGCCCTAAGATAGTTTAAACTTGTAAATGGTGATTTGGTGATTCTAACTGGTTCAAGGTTGTAAGGCCTGGCACACCCAGGAGCTACAAACCCACAAAACAGGTTCACCCAGTCCCAGACTCCCTGATGGATCCAGAGAGGGTCCCCTAGGACAGCTAAATTTAATGCTCTGATTACATGTGTGGCAAGGGAGGGATGCTTTTTCTTATCTGGGGCACCTTTATGTGTTTATTTTTTAAGATTTTATTTATTTATTTGACAGAGAGAACCACAGCTAGAGAGTGAATACAAGCAGGGGGAGTGAGAGAGGGAGAAGCAGGCTTCCTGCTGAACAGGGAGCCTGATGCAGGGTTCCATCCCACGACTCCGGGATCATGACCTGAGCCAAAGGCAGACGTGTAATGACTGAGTCACCTAGGTGCCCTTTGGGAAACCTTTTTAAAAAATGAACTAATAATCTATGTACACAGTAAAAGCACTAGATGATGTAGCCCACCCCAAAAAGGAAGAAAATACAAATTAGCTAGTCCTGTCACCTATAGAAATCCAGAGTTAACTGTAGCATATGTAATCTTTTGCTAACCTACTAAGTCTATATTCATATAGCTTCCAGACTTATTTCTATATATTTTTTACAAAATAGAATCTTACTCATTCTCATCCTTGTTGGTGTCTTGTTATTCTATAAGATTTTTTT
This sequence comes from Spilogale gracilis, assembly GCA_004023965.1. Classification (NCBI taxonomy): domain Eukaryota; kingdom Metazoa; phylum Chordata; class Mammalia; order Carnivora; family Mephitidae; genus Spilogale; species Spilogale gracilis. The sequence continues at coordinate 24,158 of PITA01024450.1, read as the reverse complement.
TCTATTAAGAATATACAACGAGCATCTCTCTGTGTCCCAATGTTGCTTTGTAGCATCATCTTTATGGCAAACTGGCATTTCACTGTATAATAACAATCAGAGCTCTGTGGGAGATAGAAGCCCAACTCAGACTGGTTTAAGTCCCATGGAGGGAATTTATTCCTGTGTAACTGAAAATCCGAGACAGACTTTAAGCATAGCTGGACACAAGGACACAGATCTCAGCCTCCCCCATTCATCCCCTTCACATTCCTCTGGGTTGGATGCTCTCAGGTAGACTCCCTTTGCTGTCTACTTAGGTCCTACCAGCCCCATATCCAGCAGAGGACCCCTCTGTCCTTACTGTTCCCACAAAGTCTTTGAGTAGACTCCCATTGGTGCAGCCTAGTTATGTCTCACTCCTGAAGGGCACTATTCACCACTGTTAGGGGGTTAGAATGCTCCTATTTGTCTGGCCTGGGTTCCTATGCCCTTCATGCAATTGAGTTAAGGATTAGCCCCTTCCAGCACCAAGAAAAGAGCTCTATTTCTCACTCAAAGCTGGGTAGTATTACTCATTAAAAAACAAAAACAAACAAACAACAAAAAAAACCCACAGTTGCTCAGCCGACCAAAACATCATGTTTACTACATAGAATAATCATTCTCCTTTACTGAGAATTCCATATAGGTCTGACACTATGTTAGTCATTCTGCAGTATCTCATATAACCCTCAAATAGCCTGTGAGACTGGAGTCATTGTTGTCATCATTGAATCTGATGCTTAGCAAGGTTAAACAGTTTGCTCAAGGTCGTAGAGCTAGTAGCGGACAGGAGTAGGACACAAGCCCAGGTTGTCTGACTCTGGAACTAATCTCTGCAAATTCCATACTTTTATGGAAAGATATTGGTTTATTGGACCAGTCTCCATCTTGATGGAGTTGAAGAATCATTGACATTGGATACCAGAGAGAGTAGAAAACATAGGAGGTGAAGATCGGGGTGTGAATGGATGAAGTTAAGATTATCTGCAGGGGTACAGATACCAAGCAGGGCAAGGTCTACAGTATAACCATGGCAGGGGGTAGCTGAGATATAAGATCTTTGGAGAAGAGATCAAAGAACTGGGAGAGGCCAGGACACTGGAAGGATTAACTATGTGGACACTGAAATCACCAAAGTTAGGTTAGGCATAGTGATGGAGAGAATGACAAGTGGCCAGGAGCTAGAATACTTAGGAAATGATGGGGACGTCACCTGGGTCAGTGACGACTGCACCCAGGAGAAGTTGTGGGTAATTTCATCTCTTCACATGACCTTCAGAGTTGTTGGTTGTCAGGGGGCACCAGGTCACAGTTAGAGCAAGAGGGTGAAGAGAATAGAGAGAAAATTTTTCACAATACAGAAGACATTGCTGATGATGGTCAATGGATTCTCAAAGTTACACTTGGGAGTAGGAAGGTGGGAGATGAGGCAAAATCAAGGTAGATACAGAATCTGGGTGATGCCCTGGGAATTTGGACTTTGCTGTCAGGCTTGTCAGAGATAAGGATAGAGAGCATTATGGGTGAATCCTGATGATCCAAGATAGTGGGGCTGAGGCAGTGAGTATTGCCAGTGAGGGCAGGATGAGAGTTATAGGTACCCTTTCACTCCTTCCGATGAGGTGTTTGAGTTTTCTTATCAGGGCTATTTCTAAATAGCTCCCCATTCCAGTTCTCGCCTCCAAATTTCTCTAGGCCTAACACATCTTCACTTTGGCAAGGGAAGTCTTGATAAAAAAAAAAAAAAGCCCTAGAATCAAGGTCAAAATAGAAAATGATATGAGACTCTCTATAGGATATAAAGGATATAGTCAGGTTTCACTCTTTTTATGACCACATGATATTCTACTGTATGGATATTCCACATTTTATTTCTCCACTCATTGGTTGATCTATATTTGGGTTGTTTCCACTTTTTGGTTATAATGAATAAAGATGTTACAAACACTTGTGTACAAGTTTTTGCATAACCATATGTTTTCAATTCTCTTGGGTATATACCCACCCTTAAGAACTCTGTGTCTTTGGGTGCCTGGGTGGCTCAGTGGTTTAAAGCCTCTGCCTTCGGCTCAGGTCATGATCCCAGGGTCCTGGGATCGAGGCCCGCATCAGGCTCTCTGCTTAGCAAGGAGCCTGCTTCCTCTTCTCTCTCTGCCTACTTGTGATCTCTCTCTGTCAAATAAATAAATAAAATCTTTAAAAAAAAAAAGAACTCTATATCTATGTAGAAAAGAAGGAGTCTGAGGAACTAAACTCAGGTATCATAAATAATGTAAGATCCCACCCCTTAAAAACTGCATCTTCAAAATAATGTCTGCCTATTATGGGTAGAAATGCAAAGTTCTAGTTCATTACCAGGAGGGAAAAAAAAGATGTTATCTTGAGCTGGTTATTGGTGCACACAGAGTCCAGAGGAAGATCAGGCCATCCTTCCTTTTACTACTGAAATTGCATGTCTGCTCATGGGAAGTCCACTTGGGTGGGCTTCTGGGAGCCCATCTGGCAGTTTATAAAAACCCTCTGCTCTTCCCACACAGACCTGCCCTTCAATAAGTAAATAAGTATTAATTTAGGTACGGGAAATTCAGTGCAGAACAAAATAAATACAATCTAGTTGAGAAGGGAAAAATTAACCAAATGTTTATATGTCATGAAGACTCCCAGGTGGCTCATAGAATACAGAGGAGAATTGAGCAAACTGACCTAGAAACAGAATCAGGGTGTCCAGGGTGGTGTGAAGGACTTGCTCCTAGTATCTTGTCTGAGTTGTCTCTCTGAGTTGATTTCCTTTATTTTCACAGGGAGATACATGAGCATCTTTGAGCTCTCAATCTCTAACTCAGCTCCACTTTGAAAATCTCAAGAAGTTTCTCACTGGGCAAGGGTATGAAGTCCTCTAACTGGTCAACATGGGTCATATGCTACCTATGTTGTTAGAAGGGGAGGATGTGTTAACCAAAGAAGGAGAGAAAGAAGGAGAAGACAAAAATATAAAAGCCCACCACATAGTCGGTCCCATTTTTCTAGGTTAAGGTCAAGAAGGAATGTATGACCAACGATAGTGTAGATTTTGAAAGGCATCAAAATGGTAGGAATGGGCAGGGCTAGATTATGGAGAACTTTTATTCCATGAAAGAAATTTGGACTTTATCTTACTGCCCTTGAGAAGACACTGAAAGGCTTTAAGCAGGGTAGGGATATATGTTTTAGAACTATCAGTCTTGAAGTTAGGAAGAGGTGTTAGAAGGCTTTTTACTTGTCCATGTGAAAGATGATGGGATCTGAATGAAAGTAGTGAAGAGAGAAGATATTTAAGCTATGTTGGGGGAGAAGTTTGAAAAGCTCAGAGATGGGACCAGTGGATAGGGAGGGGCAAATATACACACACTCCCATTTGATAGGTCATCAAGTTCATTTATGATGAACTTCAGGCTCAAGGCAATTCAAAGTCAGACCAGAGAGAGTTGGGTGTTGCAAATAAAAAGCAGGAGCCCCAGGTCTTTGTCAGGGACTCCCGAAATGTTAGGAAGCCAAAATAACTATATGAGAAAATGCAGTGTAAGGTCAGTTAAATCAAATGTAATAAGGGGGATTGGAAGGAAAGGATACTCTCATTTGGTTGGTTGATGAGAGCGGGAAAGATTCCCACAGGTGGAGAGTTCCTGGGACCATTTCTGGCAGAGAAAGCAGCATGACCAAACACATGGTAATGGAAAAACACATGGCATATTTGGAGAGAATGGAGTGACTCCTTTGACTGGACGTTAAGAAGTCATAAAAGATAAACCAACAGAATGACAATACAGGGAAGGAGGAAAGATTGTAGCTTTTTTTTTTTTTTGAGTGGAAAGAAGACTTTAAATAAAGGAGACCATTTAGGGGGAAGATACTAAGCTTCATTTTGAACATGCTGTATTTGAGGCAACTGTAGGATATCCCAGTGGAGATACCCAGTGGGCAGTGATAAATTATCATTTGTATTTCTAATGAGAGATGAGGGCTGTAAGATTGAACAGATGTGTGCCTCTGAATGTGTTTGTTTATGCCTCAACTATTCAAAAAGTTATTTGGATAACACAGATCTGCACCAATTTAAATAGACAAATTAAAGAAAGGAAAACACAAGGATATGAAATAAAATTGAATTTAAGCCATAAGGTCAACCCATCATCTTTATGCCATAGGTTCTGCTAGACATAGACCCCAAATTTGGCTTTGAACTTCCTAGCAGCCAAAGCAGCCAAAGCAAAGAGGGAAGCATGATTAGCTGCTAATCATTTTCTAATAAACACATATTTGCAAATCTCCTGGATAGCTAATCATTTTCTAATAAACACGTACTTGCAAATCTCCTGAACGGAGGGAGAGTTGAGGATTCTGATGGTATAAGACAGCTCCGAAGATTCACTTGATGCTGTCTTCACCTGGTGCTCCTGTCATTCACGAGTTTGTCCATCTTGAAGTTAGATATGACCCTGTATTTGCTCTGTCCAATAAATGTGAGTACAATCAGTGTGTCATCTTTCCTACTGGAAGATTAAAAGACCAGTATGTAATTCTCCATGCACTCTTTCCCATGCTACAGGGACCCCACACTACCAAGGAGAAGGAAATATAGAGGGGGAAAGGAAAGAAAAGAAAATGGAGAATGGATTGTCTGCTAATATCTAATGTAAAAGACAAGAAGAGAAGCCAACACAGAAAAGAGAAGGAATAGATGAAATACCCAGGAAGGAGACTATGGGAATCATAGTATTCTAAAAACCAAGATGAAGACTTTCCAAAGGGAGATACAGAGATGAAATGCTTGCCCACAGGCACACAATCAAAAAGTGGTAGAACTAGAATTTGAGTCCACTTGTTAATGACAGGGAGAGCTATGCTCTTAATTGCTGTATTATGTTTCCTTCTGGGGGAAGGGAACTACAGGCTCTACCACTTCCCAGCTGTACATCTAGGGCACAGTTACGCACAGTTTACTTATCTGTAAAATGGGGATAATAATAGTACACCCTCTTGCAACACTGTAAGGATAGGATTATATACTACCCACAATGTATAAGGATTTATGGTTTTGGGCTTTGAAGACCTGAGATTTGCAACTATGATATGAATATTCATTTTTGCCTTTTAAATCCTAGGAAAGGGAAATGGAGTTTCAAGCATATTCCTGGAAAACACATCCCTAGGCTCTGGGACCCACCAAGGGCCTATGACCTGTGCAACCTTAACCTGCTTGAGGAAGATGGAATGAAATCACAGTGTTGGCCAAGATCCACCCCTCAAGCACCAAAAGGCGATCTTTTAGGAGGAAAGGAAAATAGTCCTTTATTCCTCAACCCTCGGATACCAGTTTGAACAAAAGCCCCATTTTATGAAACAAAAGCAGTGATCTGTCAAAAAAAAATTTAAAAATTGAGTACCTAGTAACAAGAAACACTAGTACCTCATGAATGTTATATGCATGCACCGTCCTAGGGGCTCGCACGCATCGGTTTTGTCTGAGGCTATGGTTTGAGCGTTCGCTGGTATCGAGGTGGTAGCTCCAAATTCCCTCATGTTTGTCACACTCTCTGCCCATCCATACCACCCACCCTCATTCCACTTAGGTCCCCACTTAGGTAAGAGGCTTCGGGAACTGGTAAATTTTGGGCGTTTATAAGAACACTTCGTGATTAGGTCAGTTCCAGAATGGAAGATAATGTGAAAGATAATTCAGACCTACTACATTTCAGGATCAATGTATTCATCCTGTCTGCACTTGAATAATTCTAATAACTAAACAGCTCCATACCTATCAAAGAAGAATATTCTTTCAAAGTTATGTGTATTCCCACCTGCAAGCTTTGTCATTGAAGTGCCTTCTTCCAGAAATCCTTCCCTCTCTGCGCTGAGTCTAGTCATCCTTCCCCCCTATACAAGAGAGTCTTTATTCCTCCTCAATACAATTTTACTCAGTTTAGTGTTTATACAACAGCATTTACTGATATCTATTACATCCCAGGTACTGTTCTCAGCTTTAGATACAAAGACGAATAAGACGGTTAGGCTGACAGCGTTAAGAACCCAGGGTCTGGAATTAGAGCTGACCTGAAATCCTGCTTATAAGATCAATCATGTTACTGGGCCCCTCTGAACCCTCCTTTTCTCATCTGTAAAATGGGCCAAAAAATAATTTCTATTTCAAAGGGTTGACGTGATGTCTGCAGGAAATAATGAGCATGACATTATTATCAGAGTGCATGATGCAAGATAGGCACTTGTAAATGACAGTTAATGGATGTCAGGACAGGGGAGCACACTGGTACTTTGGCTTAGAACTTTCCTAACTTCCTAAGTTAAAACACAGGCAATTAAATCCTGGATTAAGGATCACTTGCTCAGGAAAGCTCCACCCCAGACCAGGATGTTGCCTGACTTCACAGTCTCAGTGCTGTCTCCCTTTCTTGATGATGTGGCCACAGCTGTGATTTCACCTGTCTCCATGTGATTATTAATAACTTAGGTCTGCCCCCACACTCTCCCACTGCCCCATCCCCATCAGACTGTAGCTTTGTGAGTCCAACGATCTGGCTTGTTTTTACTAACTGTTCCAACTCTTGAACTCCAGTTCCTAGAAATCAAGGAGGTGCCCAGTAAGTATTTGAATGAATGAAGACACAAATGAGTGGACAAATAAAGAACATGTAATATTAAACATTTCCAATGACACTGAGGTACTATATTGGAAAAAAATCACAATTTTTAACCTCCAAAAAACCAGTTAGAGATTATTAAGGAGCTGGAATGAGGTCAGGAGGGGATACATAACTTTGTCCTGATCTTCTTGGGATGAGGGCTCCTGCCAATGTGTAGAGCAAAAAGGCATGCTGCTCACCAGAGCAGGTCTTCTAAGAAAAGATAATCATGGCTGACATCCCTGTAGCCCTTGTTGCCCCAGGCACTCCACTAGGGAGTTTATACATATCAGTTTATTTACCCTTTACAATCCAATGAGATGGGAACTACGCAGAAGGGTTAGCTAATCTGCCCTGGGCTAGTGTGATGGAATCATGCTCTCTTTTGGGGTCTTGTTACTAGTACTTGAGTTTTCTTCTCCATGACCTTATGGTTTCTGGCTCTTTGCCTCCCTTAGCAAATGCCCTGCTTTTCAGACTTTGCATGTTTCTGACTATTAGTAACCACAGACTTCACCTCTTACTTTCCAGCCCTTTGATATGGCTTGATTTCCAATGCTCATGAGAGCATTAGTGCTCAGATGACCCTGGAATGTCTTTATGGTATTGCTACTCACCTCCTAACAGAAAAGACCAGAAATATTCACCTCCAACTCAAAGTTCCTTTTCTGACTTGAACAGAGCTGTCTCAGTCATTCCCCTGTCATTTCTGGTAGAGACTCATGGAACCAGCTGGTGTCTTCAAGGTCATTTAAAGGAATCTCCCCTGAGATTCTATTTGTACACTACCTGTGATGGATATTTCATCAGCCACAAGATAGTCCATTCCATTATTGCCTGTTGGAAAGGTCTTTCTCTATCAAACTTGAAACTTCACTTCCTATAGTTTCTCCTCGTCAAACAGTAGAGGGACAGTGGAAGCTTCCTGTCCCAGTAGGAGAGAAGATTTTATTACCGAAGGTGTTTAGAATTTCTACTGCTCAATGCTAGTAAAAGCATATCAACTTTTCATGAGTTTTATCATTGTTTTTAAATTCTGCAGATAATATACTGCCTCATTACCTGTGCTGGGAGGACCTCTCACACCATGGCCCACTGGTATGAACAGGTTGTTTCCTCCTGAGGGCTGCGAGGAAGGAATCTGTTTCCGGCATCTCTTACGGCTGGTAGACAGCCATCTTCTCCCTGTGTCTCATCATGTTATCTTCCCTCTATGTTTGTCTGTTTCTCTTCACATGGTTTTCTCTTTATAAGGACACTGGTTGTATTAGGTTGAGGGCTCTACTCCAATATGACCTCATTGTAAATAGCTGCATCTGCAACAAACCTGTTTCCAAATAACATCAAATTCTGAGGTACTAGGGAGTTGGGATTCCAACATATCTTTTTGTGGCGGGACACAATTCAATCCATATCAAGAACTAACCACAATATCCACCACAAAACACATCTTTTTTTTTTTTTTTTTAAGATTTTATTTATTTATTTGACAGAGAGAGAGATCACAAGTAGGCAGAGAGGCAGGCAGAGAGAGAGGAGGAAGCAGGCTCCCTGCTGAGCAGAGAGCCGGATGCGGGCCTCCATCCCAGGACCCTGAGATCATGACCTGAGCCAAAGGCAGAGGCCTTAACCCACTGAGCTACCCGGGCGCCCCACCACAAAATATATCTTGAAATTGGTCTGGAACGCCTACAGGTGTGTTTTGACTTGTGTGGAGAATTGTAGAGTAGATTCAGCTTCTGACTTTGGAGAAATCAGTGTCCTTGACTTGTTGCCTGGTTCATGACTCATCTCCAGAGAAGATTATGCAAAAGCCATGTAATAGCACTGAGTGAGCACTGTAACATTTTCGGCAACAGCTTAACATGGTGGTAGAAACCTACATGGTGACTGCACGGATGATGCACCAGACTAAATTTCACGAGACAGTCAACAGAGTGGCAGACCCAGACAGTAACATCACAAACTTCCTATTCATGGGACCTACATGTAACTAGACCTTGATCTTTTGGGAATAAGGAGAGAGCTTTCAAATTTTTCCTGGCCATAGAGGTAATCCACTCATTATAGATTCATCTAATAGACATTTTCCAACTACTTTTAGTGCTTTATGCTAAGAGGTAAGAAGCCACATGTTTATCTTTAACATCTCCCATACTCTGTGCCTTTCCAGATGCCAGCCCTGATCCTTGGATGTGCTCCTCTTCATGCTTCAAAACCTAGATCAAATGTCATCCCTATTGTTAAGACCTCTGAGCCTTTTAGCTCAATGAATTTGTCTCTTCCTCCTTCCATAGAGCATTAAATGGCCCTATGTCACAGCTCAGTTTTAGGACTTACACCCTAACATAATCATGTACTTGCAAAAATGACTCTCTCTCTCTTGCAACCCCTCTTGACTGAGAATTCTTTTTTGTTCATAGATTTCATTTGCTTGGGCCTGATAGGCATTGAGAGAGAATAGATGAGAGAATAGATGTCTTGCCTTCCAGAAATTCACAATCTCACAAAGAGAAATTAAAATTGGACAATTACAATAGATCATAAAATTTTATCTTATTTTGTTTTTTAAAAAGAGGTATTTATTTATTTGAGAGAGAGAGAGAGTACATGTGAGTGGGAGGAAGGGCAGAGGGAAAGGAAAAGAGAGAATCTCAAGCAGACTCCATGCTCAGACCCCATGACTCTGAGATCATGACCTGAGCTGAAATCAAGAGTTGGATGCTTAACTGTCTGAGACTCACAGGTGCCCCTAGATGATAAGTTTTTATGATGAGAGAGCTATAAGATGCTGGGAGTCGGATAAGCAATCCAGTCATAGGTGGTCAGAGAGGGCTTCTCAAGGAAGATGACACCTGACTGGAGTCCCAAAGGATGAGAAAAATTTTACCAAGCAAAGCAAAGCAGTTGGGGTGGGGAATAAGGAAAGAGCTCTCCCAGGCAGAAAAAGCAGCAGCTGCAAAGGAAAAAATAGAGACTCATAAACACAGTTGTTTAGTGGAGAACACATTGTACTGAAGAGTGCAGGTTCTGGAAGCAGACCATGGTTTTAAAATTCAGCCCTACTGCTTACCAGCTGTGTGCCTTTGAGAATGAACTTAAACTTCCAAGCCTCAATTTCCTCACCTATAAAATGGGGGAAGGGGTCACTAAAAGGATTAAAAGTGATAATTTCTGTGAAATGTTCAGCAAATGTCTGACGTATGGTGTGTGCTCAACAAGATGGCAGAGAGTCTTTTCACTGCTGGAAACTTGGCTGCAAGGAGCAGGGAGGGTTATCAGGAGATGAGGCTGAAGACACCAGAGGGGCCAGGTCAGAGACAGAGGACAGCCACTAATGGTGGTCATGTGGTTAGATGTGGATACATTACTTCTTTGTTGTTTTAAGTTTTATTTATTTAAGTAATCTTTACACCCAGTGTGGGGCTTGAACTCAAGACTCCGAGATCAAGAATTGTATGCTTTCTCAACTGAGCCAGCCTGGTGCCCCTGGACATGGAATAGATAACTTCTTACATTGCTTAGAAAGATGTGTGGCAGAAACTGTGGTGGCCCATGTGATCACTCATGTGGGCCGGAGGGATGTGGGTCAAATGTAGATATGCACTCTCCTGTTTCACTGCGTGGCCATGTCAAGTGCAGAGAGAATGAGGTCCAATAGCACCCCTGATATGGTGGTGGTGGGAATATAAACTGGTACAACCACTTTGAAAAGAGTCTGCATTTGCTTGTAAAATTGAATATTCCTACATTCTGCAACTCAACAATTCCACTTCTGGATAAATTCCCAGAACAATTGTCCATTCATTCAACAAACACAAATATAGCATCTACACCATGTGAAGGCCTATGATGGGCTGGGTCTCTTGGGGGTGCAGGACCACTGAACTTGGAGTTAGTGGTAGTTGCTTGGGAGCTGGGTGAACCTGGGCCAGATGCCTAAGCTTTCCGAGCCTCAGTCCTCTCATTTAAAAAAAAAAAAGAGGCACAGATTATTGTTGATGGGAATGTAGCCACTGTGGAAAACAGTATGGAGGTTCCTAAAAATATTAAAAATAGAACTACCCTACAATCCAGCAATTGCACTATTGGATATTTACCAAAAAATACAAAAGCAATAATTCAAAGAGACACATGGACCCTGATGTTTATAGCAGCACTATTTACAATAGTCAAATGACGGAAGCAACCTAAGTGTCACTGATAGATGAATGGATAAAGAAGACGTGGCATATATATGTATAGCTAGCTAGCTAGCTAGATAATGGAATAGTACTCAGCCATAAAAAAGAAGGAAATCCTGCCATTTGCAACAACATGGATGGAACTAGGCAGTATCATACTAAACAAAGTAAGTCAGTCAGAGAAAGACAAATACTATATGATCTCTCTCATATGTGGAATTTAAGATACAAAACAAATGAGCAAAGGAAAAAAAGAGAGAGAGACAAACCGAAAAAACAGACTCTCAGCTATAGAGAACAAACTGATGATTCCCAGAGCAGAGTGCGGTGGGGGCATGGGGGAAATTGTTGATGGGAATTAAGAGCACTAGGTGATGTATGGAAGTGTGGAATCACAATATGGTACATCTGAAATTGATATAGCACCGTATGTTGTCTACCCTGGAATTAAAATTAAGACCTTAATTTTAAAAAAAGAGGCACAGATCAGGTCAGATGTGTGCTATGTAGAAAACCCAGAGGTACCATACACATGTTCATGGTTCTCCCTGTGCTGACCGTCTGAGGCTTCAGCAGGAAGTGACCTTGGAGCTCTGGGGACTGAAAGGAGGCTAAGAGTGGGAACCCTGCCCACGACCAGAGACTGGAAAGAGTAGGGGTTAATAAAGAAAGTATAAACCCAAGAATGGAGCATTAAACAAAGCAGGAATCTGACCCATAAAGATTTTTTATCCTGATGATTATACTAGTCAACGCATGAAGCACCATGCTTGAAGCATTTCACGACGCACTTGTTCAGTAATATCTCACAACAGCCGTAAGAGGTAGAGTGAGTGTTACCCCATTAGGTAGATAAGGAAATTGAGGTACAGGAAGACTAAGGACTTTGCCGTGTTTGCATGTTCCACAGGTGCTGGGGCAAGAACGCTGACACAGACCACCTCACTCTGGAATCCAGGTTCTTAATCTCGTTGCTCTAAGGACTGGGGTGCTGGGTGGATTCAGGTATGAGGTCCTAAGACTTGACTGGACAGGGCTTTGGGGGAGCTGAAGAGGCAGGAAGGCTGGGTTTCTGAGACAAGAAGGGAGGAACTCCCAGCAGAGGGAGAGGAGACACAAGGAGAAGAAGCTGAGGGCCTGGAGCTCAGGTTCACCTGTGCCGGCATTCCAATGGTAAAGTCCCCCAGATGGACACTTGCCAAGTTCAGACACAAGTAATTCCTAACACGTGCCAGGCCCATCTACACGCTTTGTGTATTATCTCCTTTACCCTAAACAACAACACTATGAAGATGTTAGTGTCCCCACTTTAGAGTCAAAAAAACTGTTGGGGTGCCTCAGGGCACTCAGTCAGTTAGGCGTCTGACTTCGCCTCAGGTCATGATCCCAAGGTCCTGGGATCAAGCTCAGCGGGGACCCTGCTTCTCCCTCTTCTTCTGCCACTCTCTCTCTCAAATAGATAAATAAAATCTTTAAAGAAAAGAGAAAAAGGAAGGGAAAAGAAAAAGAAAAGAAGGGAAAGAAAAGAAAAGAAAAGAAAAGAAAAGAAAAGAAAAGAAAAAACTGTCAATAAGGCTAGTTTGCCCTCCGTCACACAGGTGAAAACTGGGCTTTGGGCTACTGGGGCAGCTTCGCCCACAGGAAGTGCTTGGGAGTGTGTGTCCAGAGGCTGGGGGAGTGTTAAGGTTCTGCTTCTCCTGGTGAGACAAACTCTGAAGGCAACCAACCCCACCTCCCACCTTCCCCCGCCTCTCGACCCCCCATCCCTCCACCCCAGCCCTGTGAGATCAAGGATAAGGCTGAGGCTGGGACTCACTGGGAAATCCCTCTGTCCCCCTGAACAGAAATGTCCTTTGGGGTCAAGGTCAGCCTGTCCCTGTCCAGTTTCTTTCTCTTCCTTGTTCCACTTCTACTCCCATCCTGGTCTCTGCCGGGAATGTTTCCTTAATGCGTCAACTGCCCTCAAACCCTCTCCTTTGGGGGTCCCCACATAGGACAGACTTGTCTCTTTTTTAAAAAGATTTATTTATTTATTTTGAAGAGAGAGCACGAGTGGGAGGGGCAGAGGAAGAGGGAGAGAGAAACCCAAGCAGACTCTATGCTGAGCTGCGAAGTGCAGGGTCAGTGCAGGGCTTGATCTCGCAACCCTAAGATCACATGAGCGGAAACCTAGAGTCAGACGCTTAACCGACTATGCCACCCGGGCGCCCCAGGACACCCGGTAGCTTCTTAACCAATATCCTAGGCACCATTTTTTGGCTCACCTCCCTCACTTTCTAGGAACTGCTCACACTCCCCCGGGAAGAAGAGATCCACAGGGCTTCCCTACTGCAAATCCCTGGGACCACCTCCTGTGGCCTGTGCCAGCCCCCCCAAGCAGAGTTTGGGTTGCGTAGGCTTTGGCGAGAGTTTACCGTTCCCAGACTTGAGCAAGCCCAGACACAGACCATCTCCCAGGGCATGGGACAATGTGCGGTAAAGTTAGAGGTGGTTTCCAGGGCCCTGTCCAGACTTGTGGGGGTTGCCGAGCCAGATGTGTGAGGGATCAGCCCCCGTGTGTCTGGGGCAAGAGAACCAGACAGACCACCCCTCAGGGAAAGAAGCCAAACCAGTAAATAAAGGTCTTACACCAAAGCATAGACCTTGGACTGACAAATTCCCCAAGGAATGTGTAGCATGGAGTTAGGCAGAGCCACCTGGAAAGGAGTGGAAGTTCCACAATGGATGCCTGGACTCCCGTTCACAGGAGAAAGACGCTGGGAAAGCCAGGGGTCTGACTCCATGTTGCCCTATGCCAGGCTCAGCTCCGACCACATCTTGCCTGGAAAATCTTCTCTGATCTTTTCCCCACCACTTGGTTGGGTTGGGTGCCTCTCCTCGCCGTTCCAACATCATCTCATCCACAACTGTAATTGCATATCTGTCTGCATATCTGACCTCAGTTACACCGCAGTCCTGTCGCTTTACCTCTGAAACACCAGGACATAGCTCAGCATCTTGGCCACAATGAGTGTTCCGTGAATGTTTGTTGAATAAATACCCACCCGCTAGGGATGTTTGAAGATCAAATGAGGTAACGGATGTGAAAAAAACCATAATTGCCATTACATTTATTCTCATTTTCCATGAATATATTTATGAATTTTATACAAACCAACATATCATATGTTAATAATATTGATAATAACTTGTGCCAAAGCCTAAGCAAAAGACTCCTCTAGAGTCCAGTTTGAGAGAAACAGAAATACACATGTATATTTACAACAGTGCATTCACTGCTAAATTTACACCATCAATGACAAGAAATTATTATAACCCTTAAAGACGGCAGTCAGGTCTCTAGATTATTTGTCTGAGAAGACAGAAGAGTGCTAGCCTAGGGAATGACTACCACCACCTCTGCCTTTCATATGTTTCAGAATTTTTGGTTTCCAGAAGATTTTGTGTTGTTGGCTCTTTCATTTGCCACATAAATTAATTTAAGAAGTCAGACATTGGAGGGGGGAAAATGCACTGGGTCCTTCTTTTTTTATCTGTGTTCTTTTTTCAGGAGACAGGAGTCCCAACAGGGAACTTTCTGGGAGTGAATAGGAGCCTGAGGAGGGGGCTGTGGGCATGTGGGAGCAGCTCCTGAAAACAAGGGCAGAGCCAAAGCTTGAAACTCACTGTCACACCCTGTGGAAAGACACCTGCCAGGAAGAGCGCCAGACTTCAGTGTCGGGTTCTCTCCTGTAAGTCAGCATCCCACCTTCCTTATCATAATTGATGCTCGCACATAGCCAGATCTCGTGATGTTCAGCACATCCGTCCCCTCCTCAGCAGGACAGACCTGCTCTCCTTCAGTCCCATCTGATGGCCCAGGACTGGGAGGAACAGATTCCTCTCCCTCCTTCCCCAACCCTCCTACCTCTTCTCTCCCTTTCCCTCCCTCACTCCCTTCCTGCTGTCCCGCCTTCCCTTCTTTCCTTAATACAATGTTACTCTATTTAATTTTGTGAATAGGTAATATATTCTTAAAGTTATAATCAGATAATTATAAAAAGACACAGGGAGATCTCTCAGGAACTCAGGGTCTGCTGTGTATCCCTCCAGAGATTTTTTTTTAATGTCTATACAAGCATTACACGGGTATATGATTATATACTACTCTATGCCTTCTTACACAAAGGCTAAACATTGTATCATGATGCATAGTGTTTTGTTCCTTCATTTTCTCAATTAATAGATCTTAGAACATGAAGAGCTTCTACTATTTTTTTCATAGTTGCATAGTTTGCCAATCCACATCTTATTTTAATCAGACAGACATTTACAACCAGTGCTGCAATAGAAAGCCTGGGACCTGCATCATTCCCCAGCTGTTATCTGTAGTTAGCAGTGGGGCTGCGGGCTCGGGGGCAGGTGGATTTGTGGTGTTGAGAGCTATTGTCACATGGCCCGTCAAAGGAATTGCACAAACGTATACTTTTGGTCACTGTATGAGAAGAAACAGATTTTCTATGGATCATCCGACCGCCGATACACATGGGTTAAGCCCTTACTCTGGGCCTGGAGTTTATTATCTCATTTAACCCCCATCGCGACCTTTCGATTTGGTGATGATGGGGTTCCTGCCATCAAAGGAGAAACCTCAGATTCACAGGTGAGTAATGTTGCTACGCTAGGTCTCTCGTCCGGAGGCTAGGGAGTCAGCAAGTAGTCATTCTGATCATTGTAAGAATTCCAACAGCCTGCCTTTATTGAGCACTTAAACCCCTCAGTCGACCCTCACAGCCATGTGACTCAAGCTCCGTAGTATGCTCATTTTTACTAATGAGAAAACCAAAGGCTTTATAAAGAGGTCACAAGCCCCTGGTTGAAAGTTATGCAGCAAGTGAGCAGCAGTCCTGGGGTTGAACCCAGACAATCCGACTGCACCTCTGGATCCTTTCACACCGCCACACTGAGGTCACAGCTTAGAAGTTCCAGAACACGCAGGCCCTTGCCACTTGTCCCCTGTGAGAGCCTCGATCGGCAGGTGGGAAAGCCATGGCCCAGGGGGAGGATGGGGGGCCTGGTTAGTGACTGTCCTGGCTTAGGACCCCCTTCTCCCGACTCCAGGCAGTGCTCTCTTTCTGCACCTTGCAGCCACACCAGTGCCGTGAGGCCCGCAGCCCTGGGCCAGCGCACCGTGCGGAGGACAAAGGAGGCCTCGGCTCGGCTCGCACTGCAGCCCCCCAGCAGGCTGCAGAACCATGGAATGCGAGCGTGTGGGTCCCTGGGTCACTTCTCCTCCATACTCACACCAAGTATTAGTGATGACAAAAGACACCATTTATCCAGATGATTCTGGTGCGATAAACACATTGATTCATTTCATCCTAACACCGGCCCACAGCGCAGAGACGTTCAGTGATTTCCTCATGTCACAGTTGGTTCATGGCAGAGTTGGGATTTGAACTCGGATATTTCCTATGTTAAAGCCTCTGTTTTGTAGAGGTAAGATGGTTCAAGGTTTAGGAACCCTGTGTCTGGAGTCACACAGACTGTTCCTCTCCCTTACTATTTGTTGAGCCAGGAGGAATTACTTAATATCTCTGAGCCTCAGTTTCCCTCTCCAGAAAAAGGAGATTCATAATACAGTTGACCCTTGAACAACATGGCTTTGAGCTGCACAGGTCAATGTATACACAGATTTTTTTACAGTATAACATTGTCAGTGTGTGTTGTGTTCTTTATGATTTTCTTAATAACATTTTCTTTCCTTCACCTTACTTTATTACAAGAATACAGCATATAAGATTTATACAAAATATGTGTTAATGGACTGTTTATGTTAATAGTAAGGCTTCTAGTCAACAGTAGGCTAGTAGTAGTTGAGTTGGCGGGGGGGCGGGGGGTTATATGTGGATATTTTACTGCACCAGAAGCTGACCACACAATGTTGCTTAAACAACTGTATCTGTTTACTCAAAGACATATTTGCATACTCATATTCATATCAGCATTATTCACAGTAGCCAAGATGTAGAAGCAACCCAAATGTCCATCCATGGGTGAATGTGTTAACAAAATGTCACACACACACACACACACACACACACACACAAGCAAACACATGAGCACACACATGAGCACACACATACAAATATTATTCAGCCTCAAAAAAAAGAAGGGAATTCTGATACCTGCGACAACATGGGCCTCGAGGACATTATGCTGAGTGAAATAAGTGAGCTAAGCCAGTCACAAAAAGACAAATCCTGTTGGGTTTCACTCCACTGTGGTGCCGAAAATATTCAGCTAGGCGGGGATGGAAGGCAAAATGGCCATTGCCAGAGGGCAGAGGGAAGGAGGGAGAAATGAAGAGTCATTTAATGGCTAGAGAATTTCCGGTTTTGCAGCCTAAAAGGAGTTCTGTGGGTGGAAGGTGGTGATGGGCCCCGTGCAGCGAATGCCCCCAACACCACTGAACTCTACACTTGATAGTAAATGTAAATGTTAGGCTCTAGGTTTTTGCTGCAATTCTTTAAAAAAGAAAAAATAATAATAACGCCTGTTTGGGAGAGATGTGAGGATTCGATCACGTCTGTGAAGGTCTCAGCCTGGGCCTGGCTCGGAGGAAGAAACGATCCATGGTATTATGTGTACTGTTAGCGACCGCTGTGTGTCCCCCCGCGGGAGCCACCCCGGGGGAGATTTCAGTGTCCCCTTCTTGTCTTCTTCGCTCAGTGCCCGTGAGGAACAAATGAGCTCTTGTGTGTGAGAATGCTTCATCGACTGTTAAAAAGAAAAAATGGAGAAATGATTGATCAAGGTGTTGCGAGCCTATTATGTCTGTCATTTCTCAGTACTTGGGGTCTAGTCCCACCACTACACTTGTCACCTTCCCCGGAGGTGACTTCTCCAGGACTCTCTTTCTCCCTCTGCTGACTGGGATCTTTGGGCAGGAGTCCTGTCTATGCCACATCCCAGTGCCCAGCCCACTGCCTGTGTCCCCTCCGTCAATTTCGGCCGACCTCATCTGAGTTTGCGGGGCAGGAGGCAGCCAGTCTGATCGTTTTAGGCAGGAGACGTCCTCCTGAATTCAGCGGCAGGAGGTTCAGTGCGGCTTCCTGAGGTGGGGCCCTCTCCTGGGTGTAGTTTCTCACGTGTGATGAGTCTGATCGTCTGTCCTGGAGCAAACGTCGGTGCCCAGCGGGCGTGGCTGTGCGGGGAGGGGGGTGAAGCCCGATTCAGGGGAAGTGGACGGAAGGCTCCTGGACCACCCAGGAAGAGGTGACTTCAGGACACGGGTTGCCTCGTTGTTTTCCATGGTTTTTCATTACTTGGTTTGAACTCCTGCGGAGTAAGAGTTTCTCAGGCAGAGCTGGAGAATTTAATTCCAGAGTCCTTCAGCACGAAAGAATGCAATCAAACACCTGCTCTGTGGAAGGGCGGCCGGCCCTTTAGCAGGTGGCCTTGGCTGTGAGTACACGTCCTCCGCAGACAGGGTGACCCCAGGACAGTAAGCAACTTGCCCGAGGTCTCTTGGAAAAGTGTCAGGACGGAGACAACAGCGCACTGTTCTGGGCCAGCACGGATCCTATGACCGTCTGCTGACTGATGGTTGTGTTGAGGTAAACTGAGGAACAAAGGCAGTTTTTCTGGGGCAGGCACCGCTGCAAGATCTTTATATTCACATACCAAGTATGTTCACCCAGGAGCCTCTACAGCTTTACAAAGGTGGAATAGCTAACTTTTGAACTGAGTTTGCCCTCCAAATACCAGACCAGGAAATCATCCTTCCTTTTGACTCATAATCCCTTAGCGTGTCCTACAGAAGGGAGTGTGGGTAAGCCCTGGAGAAGAGGAAGAAAATATGATGAGGTAGCACGAGGGGCTTCCTTAGTCATCAGATGCCTAAGAACAAGCTTACTCAGTCTGTCTTAATGATTAACAAGGGACTTTCTCTTCAAGAAAGCAAAGAAAATGGCCACCATGGTATCTGCCACTTACCAGAGCACAGTTCGCCAATGCGTGCCGAGTGTCTCTGTGACTCCACACTGTTTCCGTTGGTCGGGTTTGGTGGTGGTCGAGGGGATGGTGATTAGTGTTAGATGGACAGAGTGAAGTAGGACATGGAGAGGAGTCATGGCAACCTCATGAAGTCAGACTCAAGGAGCCTCACTCAGAACTCAAGTTCTTTCCTGCTTCTGGAAGATTTCACAAGGCCAGGAAGCCAGCTGTCCTGGGTGAAGTGAAGGGGAGGCAACTCCAGGACACACCCAAGAGCAGTTTCTGGTCAGGCATTCCTGGCAACACGGGGTAGCTCAGCCCACCCACGCCTTGTCCACGATGAAAGCTGATAGGCAAGGCCTGCGGAATGCTGAAGCAGGGCAGTGCCTCCCTCGTGGTTTAGGGGCACTGAGAGGCCTCCTTCTAAAAATATCTCCCTCCCCTTTCCTGCTGTGGAAGCTGAAATGTTCACATGGAAATCTTACTCCCTTGCTTTGAGGCATTATATTGCTAGTAGATCTGATTTAAAAATTAAATACCATCACGTGCAGAACAAACTGAGATGAGCACGCCATGACACTTCACTTGGCATTTATTTATATCCCTGCACAAATCCAAAGAAGGACTTGAAATTATCACACATTTATTTCTCAGATTAGCCAGCTGAGGGAACCAGCTCTTATTTCAGCAGATCTGTGGAGCAGCTGAGGGGGGACTTTAGCTCTGCCTGGGACACCTCATTTTTCTGCTCCAACTGCTCCAAGACCTTCCAGCACTCCCCACTCAGAACCTTCACCCAAATCAGTCACCATCTTGTTGGCTGCACTGCCACTCGTGCAAATGCACCAAGCTTCTGTCTGCTCTCAGACTCCCTACGAGCTGCCCCTTCTGCTGGCAGATCTCCCTTCCCCCCACCCCAACTCCTGGTTCCTCTTTTCTTTAGGCCTCCGCTTGAAATGCCTCCACTCAGGCAGCCCCTAGACTTTGCCAGTTAAGATAAGTGTTTGTTCCTGTCTTTCAAAATGCTGTTCTTTAGTTGTGAACCTTTCTTACCATTTGGCAGGTGTGTCTAAGGTCGACCCATGTTATTTGTAGATTCTGTATTTATGAATTTGCCTACTCCCCCCAAACCAATTTGTATCACCCAAATCAATACTTACAGGGCCTTGGAGGTCATCTATGGACATGTGCAGAGCAGCAAAAAATTTGAGTCACACAACGCACGTGTTGCCACCTGAGAGCCCACAAACCTGACGCTCTGTTTCTTATCTCAGCCCTCAGACTCTAAATAAGGGTCTTTTTCGCAATTTTGTGTCACACTTTTTGCATGTAGGGACTCGCGGTTGGTGGTTTCGCTGTTTAAAATGGTCCCCAGCACAGGGCCGAAGGGCTGTCTACTGCTCCCGAGGCCAAGAAGGCTGCCGTGTGCCTGGTGGAGAAAAGGTAGGTGTTGGGTAAGATTCGTACAGGAATGAGTTATACTGCTGTTGGTCATAAAGTCAACATTAATGAATCAACAATAGATACTAAATAAGATGTCTTTCAACAGAAGCACACATAAACCCAGATTATGTAATAATTGGTAGATGAAACGTTGTGACCAGAGGCTCCCGGGGAACCTAACCCTGTGTTTCCCCGGGAGCCATGGTTCAATGTTCCTATGGTGGCTCTCTAAAACGTAACCACTGTGAATAACAAGTACCCCATTAGTATCAGTTTTATTCACTTCTTAGGGCGACTGTCATGAATACCACCAACTCTGTGACTTAAAACAGTAGGAAGGTATTCTCTCATGCTTCTAGAGGCTAGAAGTCCAAAATCAAGTTGTCAGCAGGGCCTCGCTTCCACTGAAGGCTCTAGACAAGGACCCTTCCCTGCCTCTTCCCCGTATCTGGTGCTTTGCTGACAATACTTGGTGTTTCGTGGCTTGTGGTGGTATTTCTGCTCCCTCATCACATGGCTTGGGTGGCTCTGTCTCTGTGTCACTTCTCTTTTTGGAAGGACACCAGTCATATGGGATTTAGGGCCCAACCTACTTCACTATAACCTCGTCTTAGAAATATATTTATTATTTGTAATATACAAAAACACATGTATTATATATTATATATTATTCCTATATTTCTATACCTATACATTTAATCAATATCTCTCTCCAATTACCCTGCAAACTCCATGAGGCAAGGACAATGGCTTCTTATTCTTCTTTTCATCCTCAACACCACTAAGTCCTGCCTGACACGAGTCAGTAAGTATTGGTGGGGGATAAGTGGGGGAATGAATGAATGGATTTCAAAGCTCAGAATGTTAGACACCATTGAGCCAGCAGCCATCAAACTCTCTAGGAGCCCAAGGTTCCTGGACATCCTTTGTCCATCCGGTCAGGCTGAGAAAGAGGCCAGGTGGGTGGGCTTCGGGTCTCAGTCCCCTCCTGAGCCATGCCAACCAGTTACCCTGTTTGTACCTCTTGTATATATTCCCCTTCCACACAATATTGCTTTTATAAAGGAGCTTTAATGAGTTTTAAATCTGTGAAAAATATGGAGCTCCCCCTACCCTCCCTTCACAGATAAGGAAACTGAGGTCCAGAGACAAAGGGGTTTGCTTCAGGTCACCAGGCAGTCGTGGGAGAGGCAGCCAGGTTTTTTGAGCCCTATTCCAGAACTTTCTCCTCGGTGCTCACCTTCCAGCCAAGACATACAATGGGAGAATTCTGGAATTTGCCCTCCCTGGGACCCTGTTTTTCTATCTGGAGCAACTTCTGGGAGAAGGAAATGGAACCCGTGGCATGTGCCCCTTCCCCACAGCTCTCAGAGGCCCTTTGTGCCAAGTTCCATGGACATTCCGCAGGCCTGCTCTGGGCAAATCCGTGTGCCAGCAGGTCATAAGCCATGCCTTCATCTCTGAGCGCCAGTGGCTTGGCCTTTCTGTCTCTGAATGCACCCGTTGGTTTCTAGAAAGCTGAAACCAAGCGAGGGAGGTCGGACTCAGGATCCCAGGTGCAGATGGGTTGGGGTGGGCTACCAGAGGAGAGGAGTCTGTTTTGCAGACCTGGCTTGAGGAGAAAACTGTGCTAATTATCTCCCAGGCCCAGCTGCAGAAACGCCTTAGCTCGGCAGCCGATTATAAATAGCCCAGAATACACTCCCAGCCGCTTGAGAACAAGGATATTTTTTCCCTGGGTTAGAAGAACAGCTCTTCACAGCTTTGCCAGGCCCCTTACTCAACCCCACCCCCAAAGAGCTGTGATTTATGTCTCGGCCATTACTGGGACCAAGTATCACACAGCTCTGATAAACAATGATTAATTCATTGCCAAGTTTTGTGAAAAAAAAAAAAAAGAGGCATTCCTTTGGAAGTCCTCTCTTTCATTTTGGCAGAGACATGCTGACCCGTGAGACCAGAGGGGCAGTTTTGCTGTGAGTTCATTACCCTGGCTTTCATCTGGCTGTCTGTGCCCTTGAATGCGGTAGGGGTTGGGGAAGGTGGCAGGTCACTGAGGCAGGGGGCAGGAGGACGCAGAGAAGACTTGTTCTGAACTTGACTGTTAGCTGAGATGCTCCAGAAAGAAAAAGCCAAGGATGCTGGGCCAGTCCGTTTGCATTCAAGTCCTTCTCCCTAAAGGGAAATCAACCTCGCTGTGAGAAAATAAGGCGTTACTGCAAATACCCTACAAATCCTTGCACCAGTTGGCTCACTCCTTAGGACCTTAAGTTTGAACAGTAGCTTCCAATGTACAAAGCACTTTTCATGTCCTGCTCTCATCTGACCCTTACAACAACTGTTTTATTTGTTTGTTTTTCTGGAATCAAAGACAATCCCTGCTTGTTGTAGAAAAGTTTAAAAATGTCACAGAGGCATAAAATTAAAAAAAAATCCCATCACACCGAGACAATATTTTCATGGTCATCCTTCCAGACTTCCCTTACTGGATTATGGATGGATATCATTTTACCTGGTGTTAGTTGGGCTCTTGGTAGAAATAAATGGCACATTCAAATGAGTAATTATAGAGCATTTAATAGGGACTGTTTTCATTGGCCTGGGTAGAGGTTAGGAATATCAGCAAGGAATGGTGCAGTACACTTGGGCTAGCAACGGGGGAGAGCCATTATGTCTCATAGGTCTAAAGGCCAAGAGTAGAGGGAGAAGTTGCTACAAACCACAGCTATATGAAGATGGTCATTTGTCTGGAACGGTAGCCTTCAGTGGAGACAGAGCTAGCCCCAGTCAACCAGCAGAGATGGAGCCCTGATCTCACGCTCCCCTACCTTCTGACTGCTGGTGCCACCCATTGGCCAACTCAGCCATGGTTAGAAGACATAGAAGCCCACTGATGATAGTTCCTAGAGGCCAAAGCCCCAGGGCACAGAACAAGATGGAGAGGGTGGACAGTAGACAGGAGAAACAGGCAGAAAATATCTTTTACTTCCACTGTAACACTGATGCTTTTGTAGTTCATAAGCATGATGTTTGGGTGTTCACACCATTGTGTGACACATGCTTCCTTCTAACTTTGTTACAACCTTGACACATTACCCATCTGATATTAAAAAAAATACTACTTTTATCATCCTGTGCTAAGCCAAGAAGTTTCTAATTCAATGAATATAAGTTGACATCATACTTTTTAGTCAACCTTGTACTGATGTAGCAAATTTATTTAACTGAGTCTCTGTTGATGGATACACAGTTTGTTTCTAACTCCTCAAGAGCATAGATAATGCTGGGATGGACAGATCTGTACATCAAAACTCTTTGTGCACTTAGGAAACATGGTTCTGATTCCCCTTTGACATTTTTTAGAAACTGAGGCTCACTGCCTGTGAGGCTTGCCCCCAGTTACACAGTGGTCATGTGGCTTTCCTAAATCTTCCAACTTTTTGGTATTGAAAGAAAAAGGAGGAAGAAACTGAGTTTTGATGGAAATGTTGATAGAATAAGGAGGGGGAAAAGTAAGTTTTTAGTTTTGAAACAAAAAAAAAATACTTATCCCCTTGAAAGTCCTGTCACCCACTTGACTATGAAAGGGAGGGGGCTCTTAGGTCCTGGGAGTACATGGTCTCAGTCAGTCATGGGGGACAAGGGGAGGAGGACAGAGGACATGCAAAGGGGAAACAGAAAGTGATATCACAGGATATCACCTCCGTGGCTTCACAGGTGTCACCTCAAGAAGTGGAAACAGCTCTAGAGGCCATAGGTGGTGAAGTGGGGAGGATATGGACTCAGGAAGTGAGTGAAGACACAAAGCTGCACTTCCTGTTTGCTCCTCAGTTTCCTCCTCTATAAAGTGAGA
>PITA01024449.1:13605-26356 GCA_004023965.1 Spilogale gracilis | reverse complement strand
AGGAAGGACACTCTAGTGAGGGGGAAGGAAGGACACTCTAGTGAGGGGGAAGGCTGTATAAGACACTCTAGTGAGGGGGAAGGAAGGACAGTCTAGTGAGGAGGAAGGAATGGTCTTCACCACTCATGTTCCACCTGGGGTCCAGCAGAGTAGGAGGAGGAGCTCAGACTCCAGAGATAGGGGTGCATTGGAGCTCCCCTTAGCAGAGAGGGCACATTTCTTTCACCTGGGGCTTCTGTTCTCAGATGAGAATCAAGAACAGGTTGGTTAGAATTAGTTTTGAGATATAGTACTAGAAGTTCAAAGCAGATTCCTTTTTATTTATTTATTTATTTATTTGATTGGAACGTACTGGAAGCCGGCTCTATCCTACATTACATTACTCAGTTGCATTCTCCCCTTCTTTCCTGAAACAACGACAAGCAGGACGAAGTCAGCACTGGTTCCTAGGGATCGTGCTTGCCCCTGAGAACCGTGAGCGAGCGTGCTGGGCAAGGAAAGGCCAGCCGCCGAATGTACAATACGGGCCTGGCCAGGACACAGTCTTTGCAGACCTGCACGAATGGCCACCAGAATACCAATCAAAGAAATCTGGAAGGCCTTGAAAGAGCCCCTCCTAGGAGCAGGGATCACAGCTGCAGGGCCCGCGCGGTGGCGAATACAGATGCACATCAGGGCTCTAGGAAAGCTGCAAATCTAGGCAGCTCAGTTTAGAAGATTAGATTTCTGTGCAAGCCCAGCAAAGTTTCTCTGCGGGCAGACCCGGCCTATGATCCTCGTTCTGAGGCAGTCCTCCAAGCAGCAGTCCCCGAGACCCCGGGGTGTCAGGCCTTCATCCAGCTTACAACCTGGTAGCACTTCAGTGGGAAGGCGCCCCCGCTGACCAGGGAGCCTCCCCCGCACGAGGGAGCCTCCCCCACACGACCCCGCCTGGGAGATCGGTCCGCAGCATGGACACAGCCCCACACCAGAGCACAGCCTGTTTAGGACATCTCCAAAAAATGCATCAAATGTCACAGGAAATGTAAAGAATCAATACATAAAAGAATATAAGGAGCTTCGACTCTCCATCCTAAGGAGTGCAGGTTTCTGACCCTGCCCCACCTCTTCCTATGGTCTGTCTTCCAAATTAGCTTCCTTGCAACCCACGTCTCGCCTTCATCAATCCAAGGCCCTGGAAAACCAAGATCATGAACGCGGACGGGCTTCCTGCTGCGTGCTAGTGTTCCGTATGAAGAGCACAGGCTGTCTCCAGGGGACTTACTCGACACAGCATTTCCCAAACTTACATGCCCTTTGAGGAGCATTTCACAGGAGTAGGACCCCTGGGGACACCGTTAGTGAGAGATGTTCTGACCAGGGAGCCTGGGGCTGCCTCAAGTAACTCGTGAAGTTCTCAGTCAACACCCAGCGTGTGCAGAGCACTGTCCCTCAGCCCTCTCAGCCCTGGCACTACAGAACTGGCTCCTTCCCGCAAGGGGCCACCAGGAGGTTCTTACGTGGGCCTTCCACACATCGTCCCCTGTAGACCTCAGTAGGACTGAAGTAGGAGGGGCCAGACCCAGGAGACTCACAGATCGGAAGCACCATGAATCACGTGCCCCACCCCCTCAACCACACTCACCTCGGGGGTAGGAATCGTGGACTTTGGCTGGAAGGAGATGGGCAGTGTCCCAAGAGGAAATGATTGTCTCCTGTGACTTTTCTAGGCACTCTCTGCCCCATCGGGCACTCGTGCCCCCCAGGCAGCCTGGAACCCCAGCTGTGCCCCCCAGGGCAGTATCAGGATGAACCTGGACAGAGCCTCTGCAAGACATGCCCCGCTGGAAAGTGAGAGCTGTGGCTGGGACGGGGCTCCTTCTGTATCTGGTGACACCTGACCTCTCCTGTCCTCTCGGAAGTGAGAGGGGCTCAGCCATGCCGCAGGGACCAGCGACCACAGTCACCCCAGGCGCCCTTGCCCTCAGAGCCCAGTGTAATCGGACCCTAAGGCCTTGAGGGGCCTTGAGGAGCTGAGGGCTTGACGTATGAGACCCGTGAGACAGGAGGCCTTGTCCACCTTCATGCCCATTTCCTCTGACCTCAGATGGTGTGGGGGGTTCGCCTCTGCCCTAATTCTCTACGTTCCAGGAGCTCCCTTCCTCTGGAGGGCCCTCACTGCCTAGAAAACAGAGGGATACAGAAGGCCTGACTCTCATTCCTGACCACCTACTGGCTGTTTCCACAGGTTCTGTGTCTCCAGGATCCAGAGACCAGGTGCTGCGCCTGCTTGGCCGGCGGACTGTCCTGCTGGCTACTACTGCCCTTTGGGTACCTGGAGCCCCACCCAGCACCCATGTCCCAGGGGCACCTTCCGAGCGTGGCCTGGTGCACGCAGTGCTAAGGATTGTAGGCCTTGTCCTGCAGGACAGTTCTGCTCAGATTCAGGTGACGACAGCCATCCGTCCGGGACTCTGCAAGGTCCTTGTCCCTTTACCCCAGAGGCACTGAGCCTGCCTGCAGGCGACAGTGACATCACGTATGACCTGCAGCCTTCTATAGGGGCCACTGCCTGAGGCCTGAACATGGGGCCGGGCCCCAGCCCCTGAGCATAGACGGTGGGGAAGTGGGTAGAGAAAGACAGACGAGAACATGAGCGTCCCAGCCCACACACACGGATCTCCAGCAGATAAGGTGCTCGGATGTCCTGGGGCGAGGGGACATTGATCCCACAGGGGTGCGGGTTTCATGGAGCCCTTGAGGGCTTTTTCTTGTTTTTTCAATATAAATCCTTTATTAAAGAAAAATGTATTTTAAAACACTTACTTTGGACAGTAGACACTAAGACTTTCATTGTGACAGCCATCCATTAAATTTAGGGAAACGTAAAGAGGTCATTTTTGTTCTAGTGTAGGCCATGGAAAAATGCAGAGCTTTAACCGATGTAAAAGGAATGAAAAATGAACATTAAACAGAAATAAGTAATCACAATGAAAGTTCATGAAGGTGGGCGGTTAAACATAAATATATAGGGAATCAATAGTTCTATAACTAACCCAACTCAATTATAAAATATAATTTAAAAATCAATGACAGCCAGACAAGAGAATGTGGCAAGTGTATGCCAGATTTCCAGCACATAAATTCTAAATTTTTTCAAAAGGAACAAAGAATTTATATTAAAAGAGGTCTATGAAACTATTTAACATGAGATCTTACTACATCAAAATGTTAATGTCTAAATTAATGGATGCATAAAACAATCCAAATCAAATTCTTTAAAATCAACGATGGGGTAGGAAGTTCTTCTAGATGTAATATGACAGAATGTTAATGTTAGAAAATAATATTAAGC
This sequence comes from Spilogale gracilis, assembly GCA_004023965.1. Taxonomy (NCBI): domain Eukaryota; kingdom Metazoa; phylum Chordata; class Mammalia; order Carnivora; family Mephitidae; genus Spilogale; species Spilogale gracilis. Next base: position 23,022 of record PITA01024449.1, on the reverse strand, counting down.
AAAGTAAAATGATCAGAATTATTTGAATTCTATTGAAGTATTTCACAAAGATACTGAGGTATTCAAGACTATAAGGAATTGTGAGATCTGTGGCCAAGTATGACATCGAGACCTGTGAGAAGTACGCTGTTGATAGGAGTATCTCTTGATCTCAAAGTCAGACGTTGGATCAAAGTACAGCAAAAATAATTTTCGGAAGCAAAAAGTACTTTAGATATTGCTTATTCAAATATTGGCACATAAGGGAAAACAGCACGTCTCAAAGGCTTGGTGTAAGTGAGCTAGAGGTGGTGGCCTTACTGAGGGAGCAGGGCTTCTGGGACAGGAGGGTTCAGGACAGTCCTGCTGGGGCTGAGCCCAAGTGCCGGGCGCAAAGGGAGGCAGCAGAGTGCGCGGGCCTCTTGGTTGTGTCCTCTCTCCGTTTCCGTGTGACTCCTCTAGATCCGGATCCCGGAGGGCGTAAGCAGACTGCTGCCCAGTGCTGGGCAGCAAGGGAAGGGAAGTGTGAGTTCCCACCAGTGGTCCCCGGGGTCCCCGTGGAGCACGCACCCGTGTCACAGCAGAGGAGGGCCGGGGATGCGAGGCCCTGGCCATCACCCGCAGCGGGGGCAGGAGAGCCCCGCACGCCCCAACAGCCAACAATGTCTGGGTTCCTGAGCCCGCACTCGCTCACTTGGGCTCTGCATGATCCCATGGATGTGGCCAGATAGGCCTTGTAACTCATTTGTCCTCGCAATAGGGCTGTTATTTTGCAGATGAAAACCCGAGTTGAGAGAGGCCTCCAGCGCAGCTGCCCAGAGAGCGAGAGGCAGAAGTGGGAGGGGTGCGGGGTCTGGCTGCAAAGCTTCGCACCTCGAGCCTCAGGACACACTTCCCAGCTGGGGCACAGCTCCAGACATGCTTCTAGGTCCTCTTTCTCCCTTTCTGTCTCGTTTGCAGCCAGGCCCCCTGTCGTGGGCTCAGAGTACCTCCACCCCCTCCCCACAGGGTCCGGAAAATCCTTCCCAGATGGGCCGTGCTCGCCAGGTTACTATTGTCCTCCTGGCCAGACCTCAGCCACCCCTCCGTCTTTCCGGTGCCCCCGCGGCTTCTACTGTCCAGAGGGATCGCCCCAGCCAAGGGCCTGTGAGAATGGAACATTCCAGCCCCAGGAGGCCAAGGAGTCCTGTGAGCTGTGCCCTGCGGGGTTCTACTGTGAAAGCTCAGGCACGGGTAGGCTCACTGGGGCTGCACACGAGCCCCCCACAGGGTGCTGGGTCCCAGGGCGAGGTGCTGGTAGTGTGAGCCCCTGCAGATGTGATGCCTCCTTGAAAGGCAGGAGGCCACCTCCCTTCTTAGAGAGAGAGGGGATGGACTGACCTGAGGTGGCACAGTGGATCGGCCCGGGGCAGCAAGAGGCCCCGATATCTCCCTTGTGCCTTCATTTAGGTCTGGCTTTAGGATGTGTCTCAGGAATTCTTATGTCAGAGCTCGGCTGTCATAGTCTTAGCGTTATGACCCACATGCAGCCCTTGACAACTGACAGTGGAGTGGAGGGAAGGGGACCCCAAAACTAGCCACGTACAAGGGACGGACGAGTCAGGAAGAGGGGCTGCAGGGCAACTCATCCGAGCCCCTAGTGCCCAGTTCAGGACGGCAGCAGGACAGTCTGAGGTCCAGGACCTTAGGTCTCGCTGGCTGGAATCCCACTCAGATTTCCCAGGTACGTTCTGCACGCTTGGGGTCACGTCAGGGCCTTGGTCGTGTTAGAGGCACACGGGTGGCCAGCCGCCTGCCGAAAGCAAAGCGGTGCTCTGCAGACCGGTGTGTCCAGAAGGGCCGCCTTCTGGAGAAGAGAGCCTTGTACTCAACGCTCAGCCCCAAGCCTGGAGATCTCCGGAGCCCACACACGTGTGCTGGGCAGCCACTGAGGGCTCCCCTCCCAGCCAGCACGCCCAGAAGTTGGACAGAGAATAAAGAAGCTTGACCACGGAGCTGGGCTAGGCTAGCTTCAGAGCCTGGGGGTCTGACCAGGATGGTAGGAGGGTAGGGCTCCCACTGCGAGCTCGGCTGACCCTCTGTTTCCCCCTAGGTCCTGTGGCTGGTGGCCCCCGCCTGTGCCTCCAGGGCTACTTCTGTCCCCCCGGCTCCCACTCAGCCACGGCCCGCCCGTGCCCTCTGGGGACATTTGGGCCCAGGCGCGGGGCCAGCACAGAGCTGGACTGTGAGCTGTGCCCACCAGGTTGGTGGGCTCTGGGTCCTGGGCTCTCGGGAAGCCTCGACTAAAGGGCTGAGAAGGGAATGAGGAGAAGTAGAGGAGGGCAAGTAAACAAGTCCATGAAGGACCGTGCCTTGGTCCCCGGGCCCCTGTCGTCCTGGCAGCCCCTCCCCCGTCTAACGGCTGCGTCACGGAAAGCAAAGTCACGTTGAAATCCGGGCCAGGGCCCCAGCGACTCCCCACAGGCCCGCAGCTCCCACCGGCCTCCGGATTCTCCAGGCCTCCTCATACCCCGCGCCCCAGCCTGCCCTATGCGCACGTGTGGGGCTTGGGCAAGACCAACCCCATGTTTTCTTGTGAGACCAGGGTTCCTGGAGAGATTATTGCCTGGTCAAGGCCGACCCATGTCTCTCTAGCTCATTTTGCCCCGCACTCACTGCATTCTGCCCGTGCCACCAACACCCGGTGCTAATCTGAGAGCCTCGGGAGGGAGAGGCACGCGGGGCACAGCCCACGTTAGACAGTGCGGTGCCAGAGCCGAGCGAGGTGGGAGGAGTCCCTCTGTCGTCTGTCCCGTGGCTCTGCTTCTTCTAGGGATGTTCTGCTCATCAGAAGGGCTGTCCCGGCCATCAGGGCTCTGCCACTCGGCCTACTACTGCACGGGGGGAGCGGTGTCCCCCACCCCACTCCGACACAGGGTACGTAACGCTGGGCACGGCACCCCAGACGTGCAGCACCCACGGGGTACTGGTGCAGTGTACCCCCCTGGCCAGGGGCTCCTGCTCGGCTGAGGGCTGAGTGCCCTGGGGGCAGGACCGCTCTCACCTCTGTGTCCCCAGGGCCTGGTAGAGGACCCACCGGTGAGAGCTTATTTCAGTGGTGCTAAGATGCACACCTTTCTCACATTTAACATCTCTAAACCAGCAGCATCTTAGGGCTGTCCCCACTCTGGAAACCACAGGGCAGTGACTTCCTTCTTTAAGTCGTTCACCTTCCAGTGTGTGACGTCTGGGGTTCGATGGCATGCGACAACAGCGGCAGTGACGTAAACAGAGGCTCTATTCAGTGCTGGGCAACATGCCTCTGCTGCGTCCCTGCTGACCCGGCAGTCCTGGGCGGGAGGCCCCACGGTCGCCCGACTTTGGGCATGAAGACGCAGGACTAGACGGGGTCCTCCGGGCCACGTGATGAGACCTTCAGGTGACCGTCGCTATGCAGGACCATCATACCATAGAGCAGGGTGGTGGAGAGTCAGCTGGGGAACGGACCCCCAGACCTGCCTCGGACAAGCAGAGGGCACGATTTGGTGTGACAGTCGATTGTCTCCAATTCTCATTTTGTTCCTGACGTGCTGTATGACCCGGGACACACTGTCCTTCGCCCTCTCCGGACCCCAGCTTCCCTTTTAGAAACTGCCCTTTCTGGAAGTCGTCAATTCCACACTGAGGCTACCGAGAGTATAGGCCCAGGGAGTAAGGGAGACCGGGGAGGGAAGCCACTGAGTGAGTACACCACGATTTAGGAAGAGGCTCCTCCCAGCTCTCCTCGTGCCCCCACCACCTCAGGCCCTGGCAGGCAGAGTGCTTAGTAAGGGGACGGTTTCCGATTTCCGTGTAATGGTCTTATTTGCACTCTCGGGTAAGGGGACAATTTCTGTGTAATGGTCTTATTTGCACTCTCGGGTAAGGGGACGATTTCCGTGTAACGGTCTTATTTGCACTCTTGGGTAAGGGGACAATTTCTGTGTAATGGTCTTATTTCTTATGTGCACTCTCGGGTAAGGGGACGATTTCCGTGTAACGGTCTTATTTGCACTCTTGGGTAAGGGGATAATTTCTGTGTAATGGTCTTATTTCTTATGTGCACTCTCGGGTAAGGGGACGATTTCCGTGTAACGGTCTTATTTGCACTCTTGGGTAAGGGGACGATTTCCGTGTGATGGCCTTATTTGCACTCTCGGGTAAGGGGACGATTTCCGTGTAACGGTCTTATGTGCACTCTCCGGGCGCCAGCAGGTGCCGGCAGGGAATGTGCAACCCGAGGCCGTTCTCCCTTCTCTCTGACTACACAGGTGGAGGCCCCAGGACGTTCTGGGAATGACATCTGCCCGCCTGGCTTCTTCTGCCCCCGGGGAACGGGCTCCCCAGTGCCATGCCTGCCTGGGTTTTACTCCTCTGCCCCTGGCCTGGCCAGTGAGGACCAGTGCCTACCATGCCCCCCGGGGCACTACTGCAGTCATCCCGGGCTGTCCCGTGCCCTGGGTACAGGGATCTGCAGTGCAGGGTGAGAGGCCTGGAGTCCTCAGGTGCGAAGAGGTCAGACCTGAGAGGGTCCCCAAGTCACAGATTTATCCCAGACCCTAAGGTCTCTCCTAGCCTCTGTGAGGATCCTGGGCCAGGGTGACTGTCCCCCAGGATGTGAGCCTCTGATGCAGCATCCCTTAGATACAAAGCCTCGTGGGCGCTCCCAGCACTGACTGTCCAAGATCCCAGGAGGGCTCTAGGCCAGCCCAGCTCCATGGTCCCGCTCAGCGCCCCCCCCCCCCCAGGCAGGCTCCACACTCTCTGGGGCCCCTGCCAGGCCTTGGGCTTTAGCCCCTTGGCCAACAGCGTCTGCCGACAAGTGTCTAAGATTCCTGGCAGGTGCACTTTCCCCTTATTGTGGAAAGGGCTGGAGGATGGCCACAGCCACCAGTAAGCTCTGTCGAGGTCCCACGTGAAAGATGACCTGCCCCATCTGCTCAGGGCCCTGAGGACAGAGAGATTCTGGAGTGAGGGGCCACGCTTACTCTGGGCAAGGTCTGGCCCTTCCCAGACCCTTCCCGAGCCCCTACTACATAGCTTCCTAGCACAGGGACAGAGGCCTGTTTTAGCGTTGAGGACCGGAAGACCTCCTTCCCTCTGAGGGACGGCCATGGGCTGTGGCCACTCTGGCCTTATCCTGAGCACAACTCTGATGCGCCAAGGAGGCTGCGAAGGCCCCCTTCTCTCGGCTCCTGCCCATCCAGGACCCCACGGTCATGCGAGAGGAGGTTCAGCCATGGTTCTCCATTTCTTCAGCTATATCTGCCTGGGAGGCAGTGCTGTGCCTGCACCGTCCGATGGAACCCATGGATACAGATGCCCCCCCGGCTTCCGCTGCCCCCCAGGGGCTCCCAGCGAGCAGCCCTGTGAGCCTGGCACCTTCAGCCCACTGCCTGGGGCTGACACCTGCCTGCCCTGTCCACGTGGCGCCTACTGCCCGAAGGCTGCTACCGTGAAGCCCACCACCTGCCCCAAAGGTAGTGAATGCCCTCAGGCCAGTCCCTGCTCTCACTCTCGTGGGGAGAGGGACATTGGGCATGACTGCATGGACAGTGCACCTCAGGGTTCAACATAGCTGGGAGCCCTGGCTCCCAAAGCTAAGCCCTGCCCCAGAACTCAACGCTTGATGGCGAATCCCCGGCTTTCTCTGATAGCCAGTGCCCACCTATACAATGGGGCTTGCCCTACTGCAGAGGGGAGACGCAGGTGAGGGCTGCCGCGGGAAGCACGCCCGCCCGGGGACACTGCCGACCCTGCCTTCACACGGCTGTGACCGGCCTCACACGTCTGTCCCCCAGGCTCCCTGCGGGTGCCCAGGAAGTGAGTGTGCATGTGGTAGAGAGGGAGGCACACGGGTCTGAGAGGCGGGGCATTCCCGTTGGTTCCACCCTGACCCTAAGGTGCCGCTGTCTTTGGACAGCCCAGCCCATCTTTAAAGTGAGATCGGAGGACCCATGGGAGCCCCCCCCCAGGGGAGCCGCCTCCCTCAGTAAACAGTGCCCAGAGAAGACGGCAGCATGTCTTGTGTGAGAGAGACTCTGGCGAGTTGCTGGCCAGGCCACCCTAGCAGGTGGTCTCAGGGCAGCTTTCCTGGAGGGGAATGCCAGGGGCTTGTGTAAGGTGCACATGACCCCACTCTCTCCAGGGCAACAGTGTCTCTCCCGGGCCTACCGAGCCAGACCACACCTGTCACTTACTCTCACTACGTAACGACCCCAGAAGCCTCGGTGCCGACGACCCCCACACTGGGGCAGGCACTCATTCACGCCTCAGCTGCCCGCGTACCCCCACCCCTCCTCCTCCCGCCCCCCAAGCCCATGTCCCCTTCCACACCCCCTTCTGCAGCTGTGTCCTCCGCACCCCCTCAGGGCTGCCCTCGCTTTGCCATAAGAGTGGGTATAGGAGGGTATAGGGCCCAGGGGCCAGCCCCAGGTTGGGAGGCACGGCGCTCACTTACGCTGGCCTTCCCCACAGGCCACTATTGCCCAGGAGGGACATCCTCTGCTCTTCCCTGCCCAGAGGGAACCCTGAACCCACGGGAAGCTGCTGTCTCCCCTAGGGCCTGCCAGCCCTGTCCTGCAGGGAGGTACTGTCCGGGGGAGGGCAACGGGCAGCCTGAGGGTAAGTACCGGCGCCCCAGCGGAGCTGTGTCCTCACTCCCCCATGCCTTCCCCCAGCGCTCCTCCCGCACGGGTCGGGTCTGACTGCCCCCTCAGGGTGGCCTCGGGCCACTTCGTCCCTTGAACGCTGCTCCTTCCTCCATCCCCTAGCCTGTGGCCAAGACTAGGTTCTCATTCTAGCTCTGAGCTTAGCGCAGGTGTGACCTCGGACTGGTCACTTCATCTCTCGGACTTCAGTCACCTCCCCTGTCAGAGGGGGTGACCACAGCACACACCTCCCGCAGTTGCTGTGGAGTGAGGCTGCGGACGGGAGCTTAGAGCAGTGCGCAGCACGAGCCCACACCTGCTACCTCCGAGGGCTCCCCCTTCCCCTGGGCTCCATAGATGTTCCCTTATTTCCCTGCCTTTTCCCTTCCTTCTACTTTAATTTCCATGGTTCTTTGGGGTTAGGGATTGCAGGCAGGGACCAGGGAGGAGGCAAGATATGGCATAAGCATCTGGTAAGGCTTCCCTTGCTGCGCTAAAATTCTAGTCTTTCTGCCCAAGGACCCTGCTCGGCCGGTCACTACTGTGAGGGGGGAGCTGCCAGCCCCGCCCCCCAGAGACACTCTGCCTTTCCTTCCAACGGACCCTGCCCCCAAGGCCACTACTGCCCCCAGGGGACTCTGTACCCTGTGCCCTGCCCCATGGGAACAACGAGGAGCGGCCCAGGTGAGCGTCTGCCCTGTGTTGCCCCTCCCCCCAGCTGTGGTCCCTCCTCCTTCAAACTCCCAACTCCAACACAATGGGAACACCTGTCAGGGACTCGGGTCCGCGGGGTGGGCTTGAGTCCAGGGGACAGGCCAGTGCCTGGGTGTGGATGTCAGGGCTCCCTGCCCCTGGGACGCAGCCCACTCCTCCGCCCTTGGCCTGTACTCAGTGCAGGGTTCTGCTGTGACATGCGAGACCCTGCCGTGGGCCGACCCGACGTAGGGTGCCCCGAGGGAGGCTCTGGCCAGGCCTTCCCATATTGCTCCATTCTAGCAAGCAAGGAGAATCCGATCCTCAGGGGCTGAGAGTCCCATGTGGGGACATACAGAGGCCATGGATTTTGACCTTCCCATCCAAGGTGGCGCCTCGGAGGGAAGCTGTGGACCCTGCCCAGCGGGCTCCTTCTGCCCCGGCCTGGGCCTAAGCTCTCCTATCAGCGCCTGTGTGGCTGGATCGGAGTGCTCCTGGGACCTCAAGACCTCCAGCCCCATGGCCTTCCTCTGCCCTCAGGTACCTCCCAGGGGCTGCAGAAGGGAGCCTGGTCCCCTAGGCTGGGGGAAGCCAGGGATTCCTACCCACAATTCAAGTTGGAGCCCCCCAACTATAGGCCTCAGGCAGTTTTCCTTTCATAGAAGGACTTCAAGACTCCCATCTCCCAGGCCCCTCCCATCTCTCCAGTGGCCCCTCCCAGTGTCTGGCCTCCTGTACTCAGTCACCACGGCCTGAACCAGCTGAAAGCAAGGACAATGCACTGACCTTCCTGAGCGCTCAGCCACACTCAGCCTGGCTCTCAGAGGGCCCACTTCGTGTCCAACGCGCAGGGTCACTTCTGCCAACAAGGGTCTGCTTGGCCTGCCTCGTGCCACCGAGGGGAGTACCAGCCCTCCCTAGGCTCAGACACCTGCCTGTCGTGTCCGCCTGGCTTTCACTGTCCTCATCCCGGCACCAGAACGCCCAGGCTCTGCCCAGCACATGCCTACTGCCCAACTGGTAAGCCCTCAAGTCCCCATGCATCTCAGGCCCTCATCTTTCTCCCCAACATCCCCTCCCTTCCTTCCGCCCTCCCTCCCTCCCTCCCTCCCTTCCTTCCTTCCTTCCTTCCTTCCTTCCTTCCTTTTCTTCCTTTCTTTCTTCTTTCTTCCTTTCGTCTAAACCCCATAGAGTGCCTACTGCATGCCAGGCACTGTGTTCGCACTAGGAATGCGGATGGCGAAGACCACCTGCATAGGTCTCACCCTCCCCGTCATCCCGGCCCACTCTGTTCCTTGCCTTTTCTTCAGCTGTTGACTCACCCATGCCTAATGTCCTCCCTCTCCTTACACTCAGCCTGGGGGTCCAGGGTGAGCGATTGGGCCAGGATGATGGCAAGAAAACTGTCCCCACCTGTGCGGGTCTAGGTCGGCCCTCTGGGAGCCCCTCCCCGAGCAGCACACAGACTAGGGCTCCGCAGTGCTGCCGGGCGCTGGGAGTGGAACCCAAGACCAGAGGCAGTGCCCCCGCAGCCACGGGTGTGCTCTCCTCAAGTCTGAGCCGAGCAGTCCTGCAAGCCCTGCGCAGGGGTCCACCGCGCACAATACACACCCTCACAGGACACACGCACACACTCAGAGGGGGCACATGTGTACAGATGTGCCAACACACACACGTGGTGTGTACGGGCACACACATGCAGACACACAGACAGATGCTGTTCCCAGCCGCCGGGCAAACAAACAGAAATCGACAAAAGTTCATAGTCTCGTCCATGTCTTACCTCAATCTAGGCAAACCTCCTGCCAATGTTAGGGGTCGTGACTATCCATCTTCGGAAGTATTTGATTCGCAGGTGAAACACACGTTTGTTCTTGCTGTGACTGTGGGTTGGGAGGGGGATACGCCCCCTTTAAAATGAGGATATTCACATTTCAAGGGCAAAGAACCTGGCCTCTTGTCCCTGTGATTACAAGTTGTATTAGTCACACACACGCGCGCACACACACGCACACACGCACACACGCACACACACAGTGCACACACGCGCACACACACGCACACACACGCACACGCC
>PITA01024449.1:0-13505 GCA_004023965.1 Spilogale gracilis | reverse complement strand
AGCTGCTCCTTTTAAATGTTTGCCCTGTCGGGGGAATTCTCTTATTTCCCATCCCAGATGTGTACAGCGGGGTGTCCCTGGCCCACACAGCACAGCCCACATGCACAAGAAAACGTTGATGTCGGCAAAGACAGAGCACGGCCCCAGGACAGGGGCCGCCGATGCAAGGGGGCTGTGGGGAGCCCCGCGCTGGACAGGAGGGAACCCCACAGGCTCATCCCACCCCCCAGGCCAAGCAGCAGGGCACCATGGAGGGGTGGCTGCGAGGAGAAGGTCGCGTCCAAGAGGGGTGTGCCTAGTGGGGACAGACAGCTCGGTCCCAGAGAACCCGGGGTCTGACGCCCGAAGGCAAACCCTGAGCCTATTGGTTAGATTAAAGCCCCTCACTCCCAGATAGCTTCAGTGCTACCTGGAAATCCTTCCCTAGGGAGCTACCCTTCTGTAGGGGACAATAACCCTAGGGAGAGAGACTAAATCACAGCCATTTCAGCACTTTGAAGGTTCTGAGAAAGCAGGAAGGAGAAACAGTGCCCCAGAAGCAACAGGATGCTGATAGGTGGGGGCCTGGTCACGAATTAGTTCAGGCTTGGAGGAGGTGGGCCCATAGCCACCGCGGTGACCTGAGGCCCCAGCTGCCATCCTCACCGGCTCACCCCCTCTCCAGGAACGTGGTCCCCTCCTCCATGTCCTCCAGGGACCTTCACTCCCCAAGATGCGTCAGGCCTCCGGGAAGAGGGTGACTGCTCCGTCTGTCGCCCAGGTCACTACTGCAGGTCAGTAATGACCCACAGGCCCACGCCGCCCTCGAAGGGCCCCTTCTGGGGAAGAGGCCCCGCGGGGCCTGCCCTGAGACCACCCCCCTCTCTGTCAGTGGGGCGGCTAAGCTTCGATGGGCCAGGGCCCGCTGTAGGACCATAGCCCCACCTGGCCATACAGGCCTGAACGGGGAGGGAAACCCGACAGTTAAGTGAAGAGATCTAGGAGAGATTTTTTTTTAAATAACAAATATATTCAAACTGAGGAAGGGTAAATATGAAATAAAAATAGCTCTGCTCAGTCCCTGCCTAAAAACACGGGGGAGTCCCTTATAGGCCGGATTCCTTGTGCCCCCAGTTAGTACCAGGGTTCTGTGCATACACTCGGGAGAAAGAGGGACGATCCTTCCTTCTCCCTCCACTTCTGAATCTTCTACAATGGGAATAGCTTTTGTGATTGTTGGAGCTAGAAAGACAATGAATGGTACCTATAAACAGAATAATGAAAGAGCAGGGCTCAGGACATCCAAACTCTACCTGAATGTTCTACACCTACTTGGAATGGTGAAGACACGTATTTATACGATGACACTATAGCAGTAGAAGCCACTGAGGAACGCGGTGCTCGGGACTCACAGGCTCAAGGGCTACTTGGGGTGGTGGGGTTCCCCAGTCTCCCCTAAGACCTTGGACACAGACCCAACTCCCCCAGAGTAGCCAGACAAGAGGAAAGCACAATGGGGGTCTCTGGTCCAGAGAAAGCCCTCACATTTGCTGAAAACACATCCCTCCAATTTCCTGGGCCCGGAGGGACCCTCAAAAGAAGAGTTGCTCCATTTTGTGCAGAAGTGAACCTGTTTCAGAGCAGGCCATTTTCTGCTTGAACGCTGACAGTGGAGAACGCCTCAGATGCTCTTTCTGGAGGCCTGTCTCCCTGTACTCAGGAAGTTCTTCCCGAGGCCTAGCCTGCCTCCTGCCACAGAGTCGGAGGTCACACTGCTGGCTCTAGAGGCCAGGCCCAGGGACCTGGCCGGCTGCCGGGCCTCCCTGGGAACTATGCAGGGAGCAGGTGACGGGCCGCCAGTCCTCTGCCTCCTCATCTCACAGTGAGTGCCACCGGGCCACTGCGTTCCCCCAGGAGGGGCTTGTCCTGGTACTGGCAGGCCTGCGCCCACCCTTTATCCACCGAGCTCCACAGCTAATGGCGCAGACCTCCAGAAATCTGTCTTCTCTGGAAGGATGCGCAGGGGTGGCGTTTCCAATGCTGCCCTGGGCCCAGCACTCCTGGCTCCGAGCCTCTCACACTGTTTTATTCTCGGGTCTTGTTTCTATCCCACATGTGGATATAGCCACGTGTTCTCCTGGGACAGGGGTTAAAAGCATTTCATGCTGTGGGTCACAGTGAAACTGTCTGGGACCAGGGCCTGAACCCTCGTGGTGCTGGGCCTGGGCGCTGACCTCAGCCCCCGCAGCCTGATCTCACTCTTCTCCTCTCTTTGTGCCGTTAGAGGTGGACAGGTGTGGGGGAAATGTCCTGCTGGTTATTTCTGTCCTCCTGGGACCTCTGCACTGACGACACAAGGTCCCAGGGAGTCTCAGCCCCCGTGCCCCCGGGGACAGCTGTGCGCCAAGCTCTGCCCGCCAGGTAACGACCCCTGTTTCTTACCCTTGGGGTGTGAAAGAGGCAGACAGCAAGCTTGCTCAGCTGCCGCTGCAGCCCACCCGGCAGGGGATTTCTTATTTGGGTCAAAAACAGACCCTAAACACAGCTGACACCCACACATGACTGACTCTTGTCAAATCAGTAACCTCCTCAGGTGCATTGGAAGGTTTGAACCCCATGTTGGTCGTAGAACTTCCTAAAAAAAGTCATAAAAAATAGCTGAGCCTCAGTATGTGGCATGGGGCTCTAATCTAATCTAATCTGCGTCTGCATGTGCATGTGTATGTAATTACATACATCAAACTATGACATGTGAATACGCACCTAGCGCAGTCCAGAAGGTCGCTGATTTGGCAAACAGAAGCAAGTGCAGCCGGGACTGGCACCCAGGCCTCTCAGCTCCCAGGCGTCCAGAGCCTCCCAGGCCAGCCCTGGGCACATGCTCTTCCTGACGGGCTGTGGCAGAGCAGTCTACCCACCTTCTGCAAGACCCAGTGTGGCCCCTATGCTTCAGGCTTTTACTGCCCAGAGGGCAGCGGGGAGCCCACGTCGTGCCCACCTCACACTATGGCAGCTGCCCCTGGAGCCAAGCAGCAAGAGGACTGTGGACCGTGCCCTGCTGGCCGCTGGTGCAAAGCCGGTAATGTGCCCGTGCTGCAGCCCGGAGGGCCCTGGCCCCGAGAAGGGCCGAGGGAGGCCTTCTGGGTGGGAAGAGAGGATGGAAAGGGAGCACAACATTTGTTCTCAGGAGACCTGACCACCCGCCCCTGCCCGGCTGGCCACTACTGCCCTGGAGGGAATGAGACCAGCGCAGGAACCCCCCACGCCTGCCCTGAGCACACCTATCTGGCTGCAGAAGGAGGCCAGAGTCTGGCCGAGTGCCTCCCCTGCCCCCCCGGGTACCACTGCCGGTCCCCAGGTGAGACGCGAACCCTCGGCTGGATACTGAGGATCTCTGTGGAGGAGAGGAGAGAGGTCTTCAGAGGTCCCACGGCCGTGCCTGCTGCTTCTGCCACCAGGTCTCTCTTCCTTCAAAAGCCACCTGTGTCCTCCGGGCCACTGGTGTCCAGGTGATCAGGGTGCCTTTCTCTGCCCACCTGGCACCTTTCGGACAGAACCAGGAGCATCGTCACGGGAAGACTGCGAGCTCTGTCCCCCTGGCCACTACTGCCCCCAGGCTGAGCTGCGGGGTCCCGCAAGTGTGGCTGTGATCCCCTGCAGAGCCGGGTCCGAATGCCCTGCAGGTGAGACCACCCGGCCCATCTGTCCCTCCCCAGCCCCCGCCCCGTCCCTTGCCCCCGCACCGCTCAGGCTCAAGCAGGTGCTCAGACAGGCCTTCCCAGCACAGGACACATCATGCAGGCCTGGTACGCCACCTCTTGCCTGAGCAAGCCATATGCCATTCCCCCAGGGCCCACTCAGTCTTGGTCGGGCCTGCCCCGCCTGAAGTCCCCCCAACACCCAGGTGCCTTGGTCTGTTCTCTGTCAGGTTCTGTGGCTGAGGTCACATGCAGGGCTGGCTCCTACTGTGGGCCCCAGACGGGGGTCCCCCCACTTTGCCCCGGGGGCTACGCCTGCCCTGCCGGCTCCTCCACCTACACTGGCCCAGGGCAGCTGTGAGTACCTTCCCTAGTCTGCGCATCTGGGGCTCCTCTGGGTCGTAGCTCTGGGCCCTTCAGGGAGGAGTCAAGCTCTGAGCCTAGCCGTGCAGAGGCAAGTGCTGGGTGGCCCCTCGCGTGGGCTGCCCAGCCAGTCCCTGGGAAGGAAGGTGAGGAAGCAAATCCACTGAGATGCCCTTTAGTTTCCAAGGTCATTCTGGGTCGGGTGGCCAAAGTTAGCAAATACAACTATAGGAGAACCCAGTTAAGCATGGATTTCAGGTAAACAATAACTGATTTTTTTAGTATAAGTACAGCCCAGGCAGTGTGTGGTAGTACTTATTGTTTATTCATTGTTACTTGCTCGTTGTTTATCTGAAATTCAAATATGAGTGAACGCAGTGTGTTTCACCCACCGGCAACCTCGATCCTGTGTCCGGCGCCTACACCCCCAGGACTCGCGGCTGTCCCCGGATTCTGTGGCCCGGGGGAGGGGGGAGGGAGCACAGGCCTGGCCGCTGCCCAGGGGCCTGGCCACCTACACATGGCTAAGACTCCTCCAGGAAGACACCTTGACCTACTTAGGCCCATCAGACAAACGGCCAGCCCAGAGACCCCCGTCTGGGACAGTTGCAGAGCTGCCCCTCCCCCAGCCAGCTTAGGACCGAGTGTGCGGAGTGCAGAGGGAGCGGGGAGCCCAGCTCGTGACCGGAGAGCAATGGCACACACGGCTCTGTGTCTGTGTGCAGCTGTGTGTTTCCCTCTTACTGCCCCCCGGGCAGTGCCCATCCACGGGCGTGCCCTGGGGGCTCGGAGGCCCTGAACGGGACTGGCCTCAGGGTCACCAAGGAGACGTGCTGCCGCATCTGTGAAGCAGGTACCTACCGCAGCGGGGCCCTGGACGCTCCGGCCTGCCAGCCCTGCCCCCCTGGATTCAGCTGCCCCCAGGGTGAGTCTGGGGAGCCTGGGTGTGAGCAGAGCGGGCTCTGGAAGCCTGGACTGGGGCAGAGCGCAGTGGGGAGGGTGGGGGGCTGTGCGGACACTCCCAGCTCGGCCTGCACTGGGTCAGGGAAGACCCAGCAGAATGGCAGGGTGGAGACACAGGTGAAAGAACAGTCGGTGCCACGGCTGCCTTGCCGTTAGGGTTAACAGATCTAGGAATTATCCACTGCGCATCACATCCTACAGTGAGCGTGCTGGAGCCTGTCCTGGAGAACAGGACAGCTGTGGGCAGTGCTGGGAATGCGGCTCTCTGCGGAGACAGGCGGAAGTGTGGCCCCAGAAGGCCAGGGGACGGCTGCTGGGGGTGGGGGCAGCACAGTAAAGCGCAGGGGCCCCGCTCTGCACTCACAATCAAGATTCTTCCCTGACCAGTATTTGCTCTGCCGCCTCCCCTCCCACTCTCTTCCCTCTGAAGCCTAGGGGCAAGCTCACTGGTCCCCGGGGTTCTGCCATCTCTCAGTGTGCACCCCAGCTAGAGGGAAGGGCTCAGAACTGCCTCCCCTATTTCCCTCCAGGCACAGAGAGCTACCACAGCCAGCCCTGCCCGGTGGGGCACTACTGTCCGGCCAGGACCCCCAGCCCCAGGCCCTGCCCGCTGGGCACCTTTGGAAGCAGCAGGCAGGCTGTGGCGGCGGGAGAGTGCCTGCCATGCCCCGCAGGAACCTTCAGTGCGCGGCCGGGCCAGGCCGCCTGCCTCCCCTGCGGGAGCTCTGCTTTCTCTCCACCTGGTGAGTCTCCACCGATGCAGCCCCACCGGCTAATCGGCCTGGTCTCCAGATAGGGGCTCCAGATGCACCATTCCTCCTGTCCCCTGACGTTCTGAGCATCAGCAGTGTGAGGGTTCAGAGAACCCCACTGCCACCACCCGTAGCTGTGTTATGCAGGCTGCCATAGGCGAGAGAGCGGCGACCCCGTGACTCCCAGCGTCCGGGGTGCTGTCCGCGCGCAGATAAAATGAGGTCGTGCCTTGACGTCAATAAGCAAGTGAGTGAAAGTGAGGAAGCGCGCTCAGAGCGGTCCCACAACTGGCCCCAGATGAGTGGGCGGGCGGAGGAGCGGGCACCTGGCGTTGAGGCGGCCGGAGGGGTCCTGATGCTGCTGCGTCTCTTCGAGGCGGTGGCAGCCACACCCAGCTCTTCCCGGCCGCCGCGTCTCAGCAGGACCCCGCGCGGTCACCCAAGGCAGGCTCAGCCGTGGCCACCGTCCGCGCTGATGCCCTGCACCTCTTCCCGTTTCAGAGGCGGCCTCGAGGTTTTTGCTGTGTGAACCACTTGTGTGTGGGCCACGGAGCAAGCAGGAAAAGGAACCCACAGCAGGAAATTTAAGTTGTTGGAAGCATACGCACCTCGCCTCCCTGGGGGCTCCCGCTAGTCCTGCTCTCTGATGAGGGCTGAGCCCAGATCGCCACTGATAAGAGCGCGTCCTGTGGATGCCCTCCTATCAGTCTCCGCGATCCTCATACCGACTCTCTGAAATAGACACAGTTACTATCATCTTCGTTTTATAAACACGCCAAATAAAGTGCAGAGAGTTTAAATAACTTGTCCACGGTCGGAGAGTTAATGCAGAACAGGATTTGAACCCAATCTAGCCGACTCCCACCTTCCCGCTCTTAACCACCATGCTGCCCCACCTTCAGATGGTCTGATTTGAGGTTTGCAACGATTCTACCATCATTTCTTATCTCTGCTTAAGGCGTTCTATCTCCTAGGTGACCAAGCCCTGAACCCAGTGACCGACCCTCACCCTAGAACCTGAAGACCGGGAGCTGGGTGAAACGGGTTCCCAATGGTCTGACTTGCGTTTCACTGGCTTGTACGTAACAACTGGTACAGCCAGTTGCTTTGGTGATTGAGAAATATGTTATAACTGCTTTATCTTGGAATGCTCGTGAGGGAATCAGAGTCACATCTTCTATGGGGCACGTGACTATAATTTTTGTGGTGGGATGACCTTTAGGCCACACTCCTTAAATTCTTGTCAGGCTGAAAGGATTGCAGGCATTCTCAGTCACATAGAACCCTGGGGCTGTCTTAGCCTTCTTGGGCCGCATGACAAGATGCAGACTTGATGGCTTAAACAATAAAGTTCTATTCTCTCATGGTTGTGGGGGCTAGCAGTCAAAGATTAAGGTATTGGCGGATTTGGCTTCTTCTGAGGCCACTCTCCTTTGCTTTCAGAGATGACTGTCCTCACATGGCCTTTCCTCTATGTGCAACATCCCTGGCATCTCTCTCATGTGTCCAGATCTCCTCTTACAAATACGCCAGTCAGATTGGAGTGGGCCACACTAATGGCCTCCTTATAATTTAATCACCTTTTCAAAGGCCTCATCCCCAAATACAGTCACATTCTGAGGTAGTGGGAGTTCAGACTTACACATAAGAATTTGGGGGAACACAAATGAGCCCATAAGATGGGCCTTGATCATCTCTAGGTCAAATTTTGAAATAAGCTAGCATTCTCTTCAGGCTTGTGTTCTGATTAGCCTTCTCAACTTCTATAAGAAGTCTCACTTCACTTGGTATATTCTCCCATTTTATTTCCTAAAAGTTTTGTTGATTATTGCATAGGGTATGAGTTAAGGGTTAAAATTCATTTTTCCCAAACAGATATCCAATAGGCATGGCACTTTATTGAAAGTTCACTCATGTTTGTCATTAACCAAACATCCCATATACATGTGGGTCTGTTTATGGATTGCTATTCTGTCCATTGGTCTTTTTGCCTATCCTTGTAGTAATCGTTGTCCTAATCACCATAGATTTATAATAACCTTAATATCAATAGCCTATGTCTTCCAACTTTGTTCTTTTTAAGATTGTCTTAGCTCTTGTGACCCTTTATTTCTATATAATCAGATCATATCCACAAAGATACTTACTGGAATTTTTATTGACTTGCATAGAAATAACAAACCCTTTGAGAGAGAAATGGCATCTTTATTATATCGAGCCTTCTAGCCCTTAAACATGGCCTAACTTTCCTTTTATTTACGTCTTTTTACTCATACAAGATTTTTATTTTTATTTATTTTTATTTCTGGATAGAGCCCTTACATACATCTCATTTATTACTAGATACAGGCATACCTTGTTTTATTGTGCTTCTCTCTATGGAGCTTCACAGATACCGCATTTTTTACAAAATGAATGTTGCGGCGACCCTGTGTTGAGCAACACTAATGATGCAATTTCTCCAACAGCATTTGTTTGCTTCATGTCTCTGGGTCATGTTTTGGCAATTTTCTCAATATTTCATAATTCTTCTTTAACCCTATATTTGTCATGACCTATGATCAGTGATTATGACCCAAAATCTCAGATTATAATTAGCATCTTTTAGCAATATTTTTAATTAAGACATTTCATTGTGTTTTTTTGGACATAATGCTATTAACACTTAATAGACTACAGTATAGTATAAACATAACTTTTATATGCACTGGGAAACCAAGAAACGCATCTGAATGGCTTTATTAACTCTTTTGCATTGCTTTATTGCGACCTGCATTTCATTGCACTGCTCTAGAACTGAACCCACAGTAGCTCTAAGATGCGCCCGAGTTTCAGTATTTTTTGAAGTTATTGCAAATGCCATTATAAAATTTCATCTTCCAGTGTTTGTTTGTCTAAAATTTTCTTATTTCAGTTTATCCTTGAAACACATTTTAGCTAAGCAGAGAATTCTAGCTTGATAGTTGTTTCAGCATTTCAAAGATATACTTCCATGGCCTCTGCCTTTTGTTATTTTTGCTAAGAAGTATTACATAAGTCTTATATTTTCTCTTATTTTCCCTTGGTACTTTTAAGATTTTCTCATTATCTTCAATTTTGGGGAGTGTAACTATAGTTCTCTTCCTGTAGCTTTTCTTTGTATTTATCTTCTTTGAGTTTCCTTAGCACTTCATCAAGTCTGAAATTCTCAACCTTCATATTTCTAAAATTTTCCTGCTCTACTCTCCTCTGTCCTCTTGATTCTTCAGTTACATGTTATCTCTTTTTACCATATACATGTCTCTTGCACTATTTTCTGCATTTTTCATTTTCTATCTTCTCTTCCTGAGACTCAATCTGGATCGTTTTTTCAGACCGAGTCTCTTCTGCCCCATACACTCTGCTATTAAATGCATATGACAATATTTGGTGTTTCTGCCCTTGAATCTTTCAGGCGCAGAATTTATATTAGCCTGTTATAATTCCCTGTTGAAATTTTCCTTTGATCTTGTCCTTTGATTTATCAAACATACTCATCACAGTTTAAAATACACGTCATGTTTTAAAACTACAGTATTTGGATCTCGTAAGAGCCTGCAGCTAGTCTATGGGTTTTGTTGTTGTTGTTCCTTTCATTTCTTAAAAATTCTTGCTTTTCTGCATGCCTTGTTTTATTTTATATTTTTTTGTTGTTTTATTTTGTTTTGTTTTGTTTTGTTTTTATGGAACGCTACACATTGTCAGTGAAAATTGTGGCGAAATTCTGGATGTTGTTACCTTCCTCCATTAAAGAATTACTTTCTTTTTGGGAAGCATTTACTGTAGGAACAAATCACCTCCGTTCATCAGGGATTCAGAAAATCTGTGCTTGGTTCCAGGTTTTGAGTAAGTTAGATTCTTTATAGTCAATCACACTGAGTTGTAGCCCTTCAGTGATGCAACCTAAAAGCTTGTGATGTTTGCCAGAGACCCTTATTCATGGTGGACCCAACTTTTGTCTCCTTAGCCTTATGAGGCCTCCTGAAGCCATGCTTCGGCCTCTCAATGGCACCTTTGAAGAGGTAAATGCCTTTCAGGAAAACGTGGTGCCAAATGTGGGGCTCACCCCTCTGGATTTCCATTGTCTCCAAGATCTTTTTCACCATAAGTCTTCAGTTAAGTTCTTCACTCCTTCAAACAGATGGGGTTTTTTTTATATATTTTTTCCGGTCTTTCCAGTTATTTGTCATAGGAAGACTGGCCTAAAATAAGGTACTCTGCAATTGCCAAAGGTAGAGAAAGGTCTTGTAAATATATGCACTTTTGTAAACTGCCTCTTTCCCTTTGGGGATGAGGTGGGGAGATTTTTAGTTCATATACTTTAGAGGTTTGCTCACAACACCAAACCTCCAACTATTGTTGTTAGTGCCACAAAGACACAATGAAAGATATGAAGACAAGTGCAATAGGAAGAAAGAAGAAAATATACAACAAATTGGCAGAAGCATCAAGTACCACAAGAAAAAAACAAAGAAGTGTGGATGGTTCAACATAGGAAGAAATTGTAGGGCCAGGGAGACTTATGGGAAGTTTGTAAATTTTTTTTGAGGCTTGATGCATGTTTATTTAAAACAAAAAACAATGGAAGGTTTATCATGCCTTTTGCAGCTATCAAGCAACATTTTCTCACCATTGCGAAACATATTAAAACAAAATTTCTAGATTGCTTTGATTTTTATGCTTCTTTCTGCAAAGTTAATTTCAAAAATGTTCTTGGTTCCTCTAATACACTAGGGGCCATTCACACCAGAGAAGAGGAACAGTAAACTCGGAGCCGAGTTGAGGGCAAGTTCCTGAGGTTGAAAGAGCAGATATGGATAAACATAGAAATGAAAACCATTGTCAGGAAAGATATCTCTTTTGTCAATTTTGGAAAAGTAAATTGAAGAAAGGAGCTAATGCCTTCTATGCTTTCAGGTACTTCCAGTGCAAAGCTAGATGCTTTAAATAGATGATTCCGTCTTATCCAGAGTCTCAAAACAAAAAAACAATAAACAAAAAAAAAACCTGTGAAGTAGATACATCATGTACATTTTTGTTTGTTTGCTTTGAGTTTTTATTTAAATTCTATTAGTTAACGTATAGTATAATATTGGTCTCCAGAGTAGCATTTAGTGAATCCTCACTTACATACAAGTGCCCTCCTTAATACCTATCACCCATTTAACAATCCCCCACCTCCCCTCAGTTTGTTCTCTAGAGTCTCTTATGGTTTGCCTCTCTCTCTTTTATTTTCCTCCTTCCCCTGTGTTCCGTTTCCTTTCTTAAATTCCACATATGAGTGAGATCATGCGGTTTTGTCTTTGACTGACTGTCTAGCACAACACACAATGGGCCTTCTAGTCCATACACATCATTGAACATGGTAAGAGTTCGTTCTTTTTGATGGCTGAGTAATATTCCAGGGAAAGGCTGTATTTTTAAATAATTTTATATACATTTTATTTTTTATTTATTATGTTCAATTAGCCAACATATAAAAAGTTTGTATTTAAACAGGAACTTGAAGATGAGTAAAGTCTTGTTGCATTGAGATGGTTGGGAGAAGATATGAAACAGTTATTCTTTCGATATAGATCTGTGGTTATTTCTAGTCATGGATGCCAGACCAAGAGTTCACACTTTTGTCCAAAGTACTCTTTAACAACAGAATACCTTTTCAAAATATTTCACATTTAGGAAATTAATGTGAAACATGTAAAAGCAGAGTGGTGCCAAACAAACACAGGTTGAGGTCTCACAAGTGCTCCCACTTTGCCACTTCTTCACCCAAGAAGCTCCCAAGGCTCCCTGTGGAACCACAGATACCACAGAATGAGGTGGCAGCCCAGTGCTCTGGACAGTGAGAGACGGAGGACTCCCAGGGCCTCAGCAAGAACCTGTCCACATGAGCCAAAGAATATACTGGAGTTCAGGATGTTAGAGAGGGCTTCACCATCTAGAACCCGGCTCCTGAAAGTTATCCGTATCATTTCAGTATTGCATAATTCTCTTTCTTCTCTGCAGTAGAAATAATTCTTCTTCTTGTTAATGATCCCTAAATTCATGTGGGGAAAGAATATGACCGCATTGGCCAAAGATGTCAACTTTCAATATTCAACAAGGTCTACTGAGTTCTTTTGGCTACTATGCACCATACGTGTAAGCGGTCATCTGCAGGAAGCAGACGAGGGCTAAGCTTTAACTGAGTTTTTCATTCTCCCTGAGCAGATGGCCGTTCCAACAGGGGCAAACAAGCTGGAATTGCAGTGAACCCTAGTCACCCACAAGGTCCCAATCTCTACCTCTCCCCAGCTGGCTCTCCCAGAAGAACAATAATCTAGAGATTCTTTTAGTCTCCCAAGTAAAACCCGAACCTTCCTCACTAATCAGCTTCTTCTTTGCTGCGAATCCCTGTTCTCTTGGCTCTGTCCATCCAATCCAGACCATCCTTCAAGCTCCTTGAGAGACCTTCAGTCTCTGCAGCTCTTTCTCTATTGTTTAGAGATGGAGGCCCGTGCCAGTCCTTAAGGACTGGCCCCACATGGCTTTGTGGGATGGAGAATAGGAACAACACTTTCCATTCCATGAGATGTCAAGTGCTTTCAATTATAGCCACAATTCTCAGCCACAGCTACACATTCAAGCTCAAGGGACTTTTAAAAAAAAGTAGATGTTCTGGCTTTACCTCAGAGATTTCTATACAATTTGCCTAAAGAAGACTTGAACATCAATATTTTTAAAAAGCGTCTTGGATGAATCTGATGCAAAGTCAAGGTTGAGAATCATTAACTCAGAAGATCTCATTCAATCCCCACAAAGACTCCTAAGCTCAGTGCTTTGGTAAAGGAGGGTGTCTGATCTCCCCACCAGATCGCAAACTCCCTATGGACAGGGACAGAGAGCTGACTCATGTCTCTGGCTCACTATCAGGTGCCTGTGATGGCCGACGTGACTTCTCTACCCCCAGGTGCCTCCCACTGCACATGTCGGGGCCTGAACAGGGTCTTCCAGAAGTCAGATGGCTCCTGCATCTGCCAAGGAGGATATGAGCTCTATAGCAGGAGGGGCCTGGAGAGTGAGGACAGCAACAGTGACGAGGACTGCCAGCCCCAGGTAATACCTTGGCCTCACGAAAGGAAGGCTTGAGGAGAGGGAGGAGAGGTAGTATGTGTGGGTCCCTCGCATGGCAGCCACTTTGCGTTGGCTGGTTAACATTCAGTCCCTGTGCTGCGCGGATTGCCTCCTACACAAATGAGAAGACTTCAGAGAGCTCACGTGGCAAGACATATTGCTCCTATCAGAGACCCACATTCATTACGAAGGATCCAGTCTCCCCAGAATTAGACCTCCCAATCATCGCCCCTAGTCAGCAAACTTGTTTTCTGTTACTTACGTGGATTCCCTCTATCCTCAAACCTAATCGCAGTCGTAGGACACTGGCTAAGTGATCTCCAGAGGAGCCCTGCTTCCCCAGAGGCCGCACTGCGAGTCTCACGTGCTCTCCGAGGCTGTGCGTGCCCGCAGCCTGGCCTGCAGAGGGTCCCAGAGCCAGGGCTCTCCTCTTACCCCCCACAGGTGGCGGAGCGCTGCTGGCCGTCGGAAGTCCTCCTGGCTCTTCTCTTACCCCCCCCCACAGGTGGCGGAGCGCTGCTGGCCGTCGGAAGTCCGTCTGGCTCTTCTCTTACCCCCCAACAGGTGGCGGAGCGCTGCTGGCCGACGGAAGTCCTCCTGGCTCTTCTCTTACCCCCCA
>PITA01024448.1:0-26256 GCA_004023965.1 Spilogale gracilis | reverse complement strand
ACCCTCCAATTTGTTTCTACCTTTTTGCCGATGTTCTTTGTCTCTCGTGGCGGTCCAGAAGTGGGAAATATCACATTTCAGGCTGGTTTCATGGGTGTTCACGGTGGTCTTGTAGTGGTTTTTTTGTTGGAATTCAGCTCTCTTCAGGGAACTCCCTGAAATGCGGTCACCTGGCCTTCCGCCATCTTGACCCCTCAATGGCTTATTCTTATAAATGTATAAAATATAGGTAGCCTAAAATGGTGTTTGATCTTTTTCATTAGATAGATGATACAGATGAAGGATGATAAATGATAGATATGTGATAGATAGAAAGATGGCATATGATAGATAGATGATAGATAGATAGATGATAGATAGGTAGATAGATATAGATAGATAGATAGATAGATAGATAGATAGATAGATAGATAGATATAGATAGATAGATAGATAGATAGATAGATAGATGATAGATAGAGATAGATAGATAGATAGATAGATGATAGATGATCAAGGTGCCTACATAATTTATCATTAAGTATAAGAGAATATTATTTTAAAACATCTCTCAGATTATTTTTTATGTTTTAAATTCTAAAACTGTATGAATCAGATGGCAGACCTTGGTAAAAACTGAAGTCGTCTTTGAATAGACACAGCATTTCAAACAGTTAGAAAAAACTTCTTCCAAAAATATATGGCCATTCAAACTTTCCCTCTTAGTCCCAGTGACAAATGGAAAACATTCATCTGACACTCCTGTCTTTTTGTTCTCCATAATATTGGTTACAATTTAGTTCAGAAAGACATGAAGGACTTTTCTTTGCAATAGCTGCAGTGAAAGGATTGTGTCTTTTATCTGCCTTTTTTTTTTTTTTTTTGCAAGATAAATGGAGCAGGTGTAAAGGAATTAATGAAGCAACTGCCAAATTGCAGGGGTCATTGGTGTGTTGAAAGCTATAAATTAGCCAGGTCTTGTGGGAAATTACCCTCTACCTCTATTGAGATTCTGCCATTTCTAAATTCAAGTTCAAGACAAGAGAAAAAGCAATTTGAAAGTGGAAAAGAAAAGTGCTAGTCAACTTGCATTATTCAGGGTGAAACTAAGTGACAAACACATACTGGAATATCTCTAAATATTAACTTTACAATGAAATCTAACAATATATACATAGTAAATTTTATTATTCTATAGAAGAAAATATAGTTTTTCCTTTATTAAAATCATATTTCTACTGGTAAGGGCAGTTTGAAACTACTAGGAATACCATAAACTGGTGTTCATGAAGATACTGATTTGTTGAACTCATATTAAATCCAGTGTTTTTCAGAGTGTTGTTATAAGACTAAATATTAAAAGAAATTTGAATTAAATGTGAAATCACAGGGTGTACTTCACTTATTTCCTGCCTCTGACTCTAAACTTTTCATTGTTAAATAAAACATCAAAAAGAACGTGCTTTATTTTTAAAATACATTTTCTATACTAGGATAAACACTAAAAGGAGAAAATATTTGAAAATCTTTTGAAATAGTATTAATATTTTATTAACACTAATTTGTTTCAAAGTTACCCAGAATTAAAACAAGAACTCTAATGTAGTTGTGATACAAAGAAAATAACTCACCTATACATCTGGCAAATGTGCAAAGTATGTTAATTCTTATTAATATCCCGCTCTTAAAACTATCTACAATTTTAGTTCAAATGTACATAAATCCTTGTAAAACCCTTTAGAAATGTAATATTCTGCAAATCAGGCAAAGACAGAAAAATATGGTTTTGTCTGGAAAATGAAGCAAAAAGCAGTAAAAATTATGTCTATATCATATGTGTCTTTATGTAGATGTCAGACATGTACAGCTGGGAATGACTTTTTTTAAAATATTTTATTTATTTGACAGAGAGAAACACAGCCAAAGAGGGAACACAAGCAGGGGGAGTGAGAGAGGGAGAAGCAGGCCTCCCGCAGTGTAGGGAGCCTGATGTGGGGCTCAAACCCAGGACTCCCGGATGAAGACTTGAGCCAAAGGCAGACACTTAACGACTGAGCCACCCAGGTGCCTCAAAGGAATGATGTTTCTTAAAGTTATACAACCTTTGTCTATGAAAGTATGCCCTACTTTTATTATTTACTTACTGTTGTCCACATAGCCATTTCTCTCTTCTCCGAAGTATATGCTTCAATGTGTTTCAAAAACATTTTTGAATATATATGTATCATTAAAAAATATATACAATTTTTAATTTTAGCTTATGATGTTGGAAAGTATTTTTTCATTTTTTCTAGTTTTTTTCGCTCAGCATTATTATATAGCATTATGCAATTTACGAAGCATTACATAATGTATGTACCATTATGTATTCCAACCATGTTGTATTTATAAATTAATTGCTTATAATTGCTGAAATGCTGCCTGTATGTATTAATCACATTTCACCTACACTTGGTGGATGTATAGGTGGATGCACATTTTCCCCAATAATCAGTTGCACATAACTACATAAAAGGAAAATCTCCATAAATGTTCCTTCCTATGGACTAAGGCAAGCATTTCTGTTCATTTATGTATAGGATGGATTGCTGGATTCTAGAGTGAATATTTGCCCTGGTTCATTACATTCTTCTGAGGGTGACTTCTGGAATGACTATATTGTTCTATAGACTTGCAATCAATATATTAGACAACTGTTTCCCAAAATAACGATGGATTTATGGATTTATTCACTCTATAGATTTCCCCCACTAATGAATTTCCCCTTCATTAACTATCCCTAATTCTCTAATATTTACTTTGAGTATATTGAGGACAACTTTTATAATCCAGAGATTAATCCATTTTCAGATTTTGTTGGTGAAAATATCCTCTCATATTGTTGTCTTTCTCTTATTCACTAGAGTTGTTTGTTGAATAGAAAGTTTTAACTTGTATGTATGCAGTCAAATTCATAATTTTGTTTATGATATACTCTTTGGGGATTTATTTAATATGTGAATCTCTATCCCTGAGTAAGAATTAAATTATCTGCATTTTCTTTGATTACACTGGCAGTTTTACTTCTCGCATTTTGACACTTAGTCATTGGAGTGTATTTTTTCTATACATTATTATATAAATTTTTAGCTCTACTTTTCTCTAAATGGTAATTTTTCTCCTAAATATCTTTTTTTCCAAATGACTTAGTAAAAATTCATTCTTTTCCCACTGGTATGTGGTATCACTTTTATCATGGTACAGTTTCTTATATGTACATGCATCTAGTATTAAGCTTTCAATACTGGTTCATTAGTTAATTTTACACTTCGGACTACATTGTTTTTACTATATTTTATGATAACACTACATTGTTTTTACTATATTTTGTGATAACAAGTATCCATGAACTTCATATTTACATAAAATCTCTAGGGTAGGTTTTTTTGAAGATATTACTAAAATCCTTCTATTACTATTATAGGGATTACATTTAATCTATTGATCAATGATGTGGAAAGAAATGAAATATTATAATGTTAAATAATTTCATCATGCAGAAAGTATAATTTATCATTTGCTCGTCATCTTTTATGCATAAAAATGAAGTTCTAAACTTTGCCAATCTGGTGCTCATTTCAGTGGCACATCTATGAAAATTGGAATGAAACAGAGAAGATTAGCGTGGCCCCTGCAAGTAAGGGTGATACACAAACTTTATCGATCCTATCATCGTTTTTTTTTTTTTTTTTTAAGATTGTATTTATTTGACAGAGAGAAATACAGCTAGAGAGGGAGCACAAGCAGGGGGAATGAGAGAGGGAGAAGCAGGCTTCCTGCCAAGCAGGGAGCCTGATGTGGGGCTCAATCCTGGGTCTCTGGGATCATGACCTGAGCCGAAGGCAGTTGCTTAACCAACTGAGCCACCCCAGCTCCTCCTTTTATTGTCCTTTACCTTCATTCTTTCAATCTCCTAAATCCCTACTTAGGTTAGATCTTTTGACATCTAAATTGTCTTCTTAATGCTTAAATTTCATATTTCATCATTATAAACTCTTACTTACATACAACCACAACTAGGTTCCACAAATAACTATTTTGATAATGCAAGCCTGAAAAAGCCCTATTCATGTCCACAGTAAGACAGCCAAATGTGGGTTTTAAAGCAAACATGAAATCTTGAATAATATTACTTTGAATCTAGAAACTCTAACATCAGTTATGTTCTTGCTGATGTCTTTGGATTCTATTGTATTTCTGTAGTTTACTTTTCTTTTTATTTCCTAATTTACTCTTCTCTCCAAATGCCTCCTCCTTGAATCTTACCTTCAACAGATGACATTGCTTCTTATTTCAGTGACAAAATTAAAAGAAGTGGAAAAAAAATGTTGCACATGACCTCACGAACATCCCATTTTCAGAAATTTATTTGTTGATTTATCCTCATTTTCTCAGATTCAAACATTAGGAATATTAGGATGTCATTCTCACTTCCTGTCTCTTCCAGGGCTCACTCTGTAGGTGATTTGAAGTATCATTTATATGTTGGGGACACCTGGGTGGCTCAGTTGGTCAAACAGCTGACTCTAGATTTTGGCTCAGGTCATGATCTCAGGGTCATAGGATTGAGACCCATCATGCTCTGCATTCAGCAGGGAATCTGCTTATGGATTTTCTCTCTCACCCTCTGCCCCTTCCCCTGCTCATGCACGCACATGTGTGCTCTCTCTCTTCCTTTCCTCTCTCTTAAATAAATAAATAAATAAATCTTCAAAAAATTTTTTCAAGTATAATTTATGTGCCAGCTACTCCCTGATTTAATGAGCTGCCCAGGTTTTTCCCATACTTGCAGATACATATATCCAAGTTTCTTATCAATAATCTCCACTTAGACAAAATGTTTCTACAGTGTCACATGTCCAAAGGGGAAGTCCCGATTTCTTCCCACAAAACCAACTCCATCTTCATTCTACTCAGCAAATCACACTTTTATTCAGTCAGTGACTTAGGGTGATTAACAAAACTCATTCCTTCTCAATAATTTGTACCAATTTCTACTGTAGTAGATGAGACCATGTTGGTAATTCTATGGTAATTCTAGCCATTATAATATGTGCAAAAGTGATGTATATCATGGTAAGTCCTTGACTGAAAATAAATACCACTTAGACTCCTCTGGGACCCTTTGTGCTCTGGTGTCTGGTGTGGACACATTCTCAGTCCATGTGTAAAGAAGCAGAGTCATATAATAGAAGGGGTCAGGATCCCTGCTTTATTACTTGTATGAGAGTCTCCTGATCAAAAAAAATATACAGATTGATGGGGCATCAGGGGCATGCAGTGGGTTAAACATCCAACTCTTTGTTTTGGCTCAGGTCATGATCTCAGGGTTGTGAGATTGAGCCCTGTATGGGCTCCGTATTCAGTGTGGGGTCTGCTTAGGACTCTCTTTCCCTCTCTTTCTGCGCCTCCCCCCACCTCTCCACACCTCCACCCATAGGCATGCACACACACACTCTCTCTCTCTGTCTAAAATAAATAAATAAAATCTATTAAAAATACACAGCAGATTTGATATGTGTGCCAGAAATGTACAGGTGCTAAGTCCCTTACATTTCAAGAGTTTATTTGTTCAGAAAATGAAATGATAATAAGTTTAAATATCTTGAACCATTTGAAGTCTTCATATTGCATATTTGTTCATCAACTGCATTCAAAATTTGATCATCTTCTCAATATTTCTATTACAGTCTTCTCACTGTTCTAAGTCCCTATTATCTCTTAACAAGATTATTACATTAGTTATAGAAATATTTCCCTTGAAAACATGTTTACATCTTTGTCTACTATAATTTTGTTTTAAAATGATCCTGCTAAAACTTAAATCAGATAATGCCACACTATGGCTCAAAACCATACAGGGATTTCCTTGTGAGAATAGCCACATACATTTATATGTACTTTCTCTTCTTCATTGCCTCTTTGATCTGCTCTTCTACCTTTTTACCCTTCCCACTCTGCCAGCTACTTTATAGATCTTCAATATACTAAATTAAATCACATTTTCTACTTTTTCTTTAGCTATTCCTTCTGCTTGAAAGGCTTTTAACCCAAGATATATGTAAAGCTTTCTCATTTCATTCATCCAGGCACTTGTTCAAATTTGTTGGATGAGCATGCACCAATGCATCTATTTCTTTTATTTTTGTAATTTCCATTTCATGACAAATAATCTGTTGTTAGTTTTATGCCTTTATAAACAATGCATATCTATGAGCATATTTGAAATTCTTCCAATACAGTATTTACCTAATTTATATACCTTGTGCTAAATTTGAATTGCTGAGTCATGAGATGAGAAGGTTAAAATATGCCAGGCAGTGCTAATTTATATTCCCACCAACAATGGATACATAGTACAGGAGGTCAAACTCCAGCAAAACCTAAAGTTGTCCATGTTAATTTTTTTATTTTTAATTTTTTTTCTGATAATTTAGTGGATAGGTTTTAATTTTCAGTGCCCTGATCACTAACACATTTGGACAACTTTTCACACATTTATAGATCATTTACCACAACCTGTTTTGTCAGATATCTGTTTAAATTTTTAGAATTTTTCTTTTGTGAGTTTCTTTCTTTCTTTCTTTCTTTCTTTCTTTCTTTCTTTCTTTCTTTCTTTTCTTTTTTTTGTGTTGACTGTATGACTTACTTTTAGTTCTTTATGCATTGTATTAGTTAAAAATATTTCCATTCAAATTGTGACTGGCCTTTTAAAATTTTCTCCCTCTCTTGTAGTAATTCATGTTAATGATGTTAAGTTATTAATTTGTGTATTTTTCAGTTTTTGTGCCCTAATTAAGAATTTTTATGTACTCCAGTTTGATCTGACAGTTGTGTTGAAACAATAGTGGAATACTTATCAAATATCTTGTCAACAACCACATAAGAGTAGTTTCCAGTGCTGCCTTTTTTTTTTTGAACAGTTTTATGAAGGGATTATTACATTTACTGGCACAACATTTATAGTATCTTTTATCTTTAAAATTCTCAGCAACTTTAAATTACCAGTTTTTCATTCTCAATGCTTAAGAATATTTTATCATTGTCTCAACCTTCCCATTGTTTCTCTTAAGAAGTCGGTGATAGTGCAATTGTTTATTTGAGAACAATTTATCCTTTATTTTTAGCTATTTTTATGATTTAAAAAAAAATCTTTGATTTTCAGGAATTTTGCTATGGTATACCAAAGTGTGGTTTCTTTGGTTTTATCCTTCAGTCACCTTAAATTAGTTGTTTTGTACACGTTTTCCTTAATCACCTCTTTGATTTCCCTTTTGCATTTCTACCTTTCTTTTCTATTGTATTTTTTCTCTTGTTTTTTCAGCTTTTTTCTTTTTTGTTTGTTTCTTTCTCTTTCTTTCTTTTTCTTTTCTTTTCTTTTCTTTTCTTTCTTTCTTTTTATCCTTTCTTGTCTGCTCATTTTTTTGTGTGTTGACCTGCTATTAATTCTGTACTTCTAGCTAATTTCAGACATTGAATTTTTTCATTCTATCATATGGTTATGATCATTCTAAAGATGTCAAATTTCTTGCAAAATTCTTTTTATTTATTTTAGTCACAATTTCATATATCTTGTTCATTGTATTTGGCATAGTTTATCCATTTTTTCTGCCATGTCAAAATTCTTGACCATTTTCACATTTGCTGTTATTGTTAATTTTCTCTAAAATATCTATCATATTTTGGTCTATTTGAATGTCTAATAATTTTTATGGTATGCTAAACTGTATATTTAAAGTTATTATAGAGAATCCAGATGCTGTTTTCTCTTAACAGGGAAGATTTTCTCACTCCTCTATTATGCAGATAAAGCAAGAATGTAATTTCAATCCAAACACACTGCTGGATGGAAATTGGAGGATATTTGGTATATCTCTGCTTTTTTCTTGTTCACTGAGCGTGGGCTCTTGGGATTTTGATTGAGACTTTATCAGGTTTTTATGGCCTCATTCCTGAAAGACCACAGATTATTAATTGTTATTCTTAAACATTTCCCCAGTTTGTATTTCCAGTTTCCTACCACAGTGTAGAACAAATCTCCAGGCTATATCTGTAGGCAAAGACTAGCTATGTGCTTTGTTCCTTGAGCACAGCAGCAATGCAGGGAATTTTATTCTGCCTTTAAAAAGACAAACTCAGTCTAGGTCTCTGGCCTCTTGGGCACCCCTGAACACAAACATTCTGTAGAGGGATCTAGGCATATAGTTGATCATCCTCAAGCCTTAAGATTTTGATTAACAAAAGCTTTATTGTTCTTTCTTTCCTCCAGCATTCTTTTTTTGCCTATAAAGATCCAGAACCTGGGCACCTGGGTGGCTCAGTTGGTTAAGCAACTGCCTTTGGGTCAGGTCATAATCTCCATTCGCTGAATCAAGTCCTGCATTGGCCTCCCAGCTTCGTGGGGAATCTGCTTCTCTTTCTGACCTCCCCTTCCATGCTCTCTCTCACTCTCTCTTCCTCTCAAATAAATAAAATCTTAAAAAAAAAAAAAAAGAAAAAAAAATCCCAACTCTAAGCCCAAATGGAGACTTGGATTAGGCACCCAGCTTAATAAACAAAACAAAAACAATGCTAATAAACATCAGCTTAACTCAGATAGACTCTTACCTCTCTTGAATGAGGTAACATTTCTAAAATAGAAAAAACAAATCCATTAATATGTTGTGAAACTAAGAGTAATTCAACTAGAAATAGCAATTAAATAAATGAAAATTATTATTAAATTTCTTCTCAGTTCAGCTCCAGATTTGGCACTAAATGAATTAATAGCAATTTTTTAAAAATATGTGTTTCAGAACTTTCTAATTTTGATATTTGTGGATCAGTGACTATGGGCCTGCTAGTATCCCTACTCACTTTCTGATTGGCAAATACAGAGCAAAACACTTTAATTTAATTTGTGTCTTATCATTGCATATACAATTATTATATATTTTAATTTCAGTTTTAATTTTCTTAAATTAAAAAAAAACAAATAAAATGACTTCAAAATGATTATTATTGTAAATTTGCAACATTTGTTCTCTGGACAACTTGTTTCCTCTATTTCTTCTTCAACCTGACCTTCCATCTGAAATAACTTTCCTTGTTTATTTTATTTTATTATTTAATTCACTAATGAATTTATTTTTATTGAGTGAGATTTTGCTGACAGCAAATTCTTACTTTGATGAAAATGTCTACTTTTCTAATATTATTAAAATGTATTCGTATTGAATACAGAATTCTAGCTAGGAATTTATGCACTTTTCTCACAGAAGATAAAATTTCATTGTTTTCTGGAATTTATTTTTGATTTTGAGAAGTTAGTATAATTTATCTTTGAACATAAACTTTTTTTTCTCTTTTACAACTTTCTCTACTCTTTTACAGTCACTTGAAGGTAGTTTTCCATCTGCTCTGATGCATTTTTTCTTAGTGTGTTTCCTCCTTGCCATTCTCTCGTTCTTCCTTTTATAAGTTCAAGGAGACCTGTGTTATACTTTCTTACTATCTGTCATTACTTATGACCTCCTATTCATATCTGTTGCGTTGTCTCTTGGAAGCAATTTAGGTCATGTTTTTATTTTTACCTTTGAGTCTCTATTGACCTCTTTATTGATTCTGAATATGGAATTGTTTAAAATTTTTAAATATTTGCATTTTATGAGGTAAAATGTACATATAGTAATAGCATAAATCTTAAGTTCATAATTAAGAGTTGGAAAAAAAAATTATGCACCATGTATGCAGAACCATAATCAAGATGTAGAGCATTTCTATCACCTGAAAATTCCCTTTATGTTTTTGTCAGTCTTTCTCTCCACTACATAAACAAACATAATCTTGATTTTTGACTATGAAGTAGCTTGATTGATTTCTAAATTATGTAAAAATTAATTTTAACTTCTTTATCTTCTTAGGTAATTTTAAAATTAATACAAGTATGATCAGATGACTTTGAGCTTAATTATTCTGTCATTATTTTATCATTATGTTTGTATATATTACAAATATAATATAATCCATAATTAATTAATTTTTAAAGATTTTATTTATTTGACAGAGAGAAACACAGATAGAAAGGGAACACAAGCAGGGGGAGTGAGAGAGGGAGAAGCAGGCTTCCCACCAAACAGGGACCCCACCTGATGCAGGGATTAATCCCAGGACTCTGGGGTCATAGCTTGAGCGAAGGCAGATGCTTAAGACTGAGCCACCCAGGCCCCCCATAGTTTTCAACTTTAGTGTTTTGTGCTTCACATTACATATATCTAAGGATTTTATTTTATTTATTTTAATTTATTTATTTTAAAGATTTTATTTATTTGTTTGACAGAGAGAGATCACAAGTAGGCAGAGAGAGAGGAGGAAACAGACTCCCCACTGAGCAGAGAGCCCAATGTGGGCCTTGATCCCAGGACCCTGAGATCATGACCTGAGCTGAAGGCAGAGGCTTTAACCCACTTAACAACCCAGGCCCCTGGATTTTATTTAATTTAATTTTTTTATTAATATTTATTTGTTTGTCTGAACATTTTAAATCATGACTACTTTTTACTTTTTTTCTGTTTGGTTCATTATTATTATTATTATTATTTTTAATTTTATTGTAAGGAACCAGTATATATGTCTAGAAATATTTCTCAAAAAAGTTATACAAACCATGGAGTCATCAACTGGTTATACACCCAAGGCAGAAGCTAAAGTCTAGTCTATAGCTTGTGGTTCTTCCCTTCCTGCCGAATGTGGGGTGTAGACATGATAGAGGGAGTGATTCAGAGTACAGAGTTTCTGATGTTGATCTGGGACACATTTTTTCTTTGTTCCCAAGCATTAGAAAGTGTTGTCTTTTAGGGTCCCAACTAGTAGCTCTGCCTACGACCCTTCTCCTTTCCAAAATTTCTCTCCTTTAAATGTAATACTCTAATCTTTAAGATCTGAAGGAAAAAATAAAAGGAAGGCTTACATTCTATTAGGCATTACTGAACCTCTTGCACACCCTTCCCCTGGTAAGGCCCAGGTCTCTAGCCCTCTGCTTCTATTTCCCCATTAAACTGGGTTTAAGACAGGCAAATACTTTTACATCTATACTTGTTCCCTCAATCTCAACCTTTCCCTGCCCCAGAGTTCTTCAAACCTACCCTACCACTACACCAGTGGCATTTGTATTAATTAGCCATAAGAAAGTGATAGGAAGGTTTTCAATTACCTTTCAGGTCTTTGTAATTTTGATTTTCCAGCCTTAGATTAAGGAGGAAAAGCCAGCAGCCTGTGTTAGTCTGCCATATTTTCAGAAACTATTTAAATCATTTTATGGAGCAAATTATATGCTATTTACCATAGGAAAAACAATAAGTCAGATATGACTCTGTAAATGTTTTAATTCTAGTCTCATAGAACAAATAGATGCCTGTTATAATTAGTAAACGGAGAAGACATTTCATTTAGAAACTTCTTTATCTTTTATCCTTCTTTGAATGAGTAATGCAAACTAGTTATGAAGCTTTTTGAAGGTTTTTTTTATGAAGGTTTTTTATGAAGGTTTTCAATAACTTTGCAAAGAAGGGGTAATTATAGTCTAAATGTTCTAAGAATATATAATATCTATTTCAATATCACTTCTGTATTCTTTTTATAAATGACTGGTAATACTAAAATATATGTCATTAGAGGTTATATTTCTACATGGGCCTTTATGTTTACTTCATGATAATTTTCCATGAATTACATTATTAAGTAGTGATTTAACTCTAGGGAATTATATGTGCCAAACACCTGATTCAAAATAATTATTTGAATTAATAAATATCAAAAAATAACTTTTGCCATTATTCTCCAAAAGTGAGAAAATTCAGTGAAATAACTGCACTGCAAAACAATTACTGAAACTTTCTGTTTTCCATGTCCTAACATAAGTGTTTAAATCTATTTCTTATTAATGTAGTTATTCTAGGGATTTAAATATTACCTCTGAATATTCTAAGGCTTACTTATGTATTTCAATTTTGTAGCAGTGTCCATAGATTGTTTCATGGTTTGCATATTTCCAGATTTAAGTATAATTTCTCTATTATTTTTATCTGAAATCAGAAGTATCCAAGCAGCAACACTCTTTATAGAGAATGATCCCTGAGAGAATTTTACTGATTGAGTTTGGTTTTAAAAAGATGAGATATACTATGGTTTCAGTTCTATATTATTTTCTTGATGAAGAAACTTTCCTTATGCAATGATGCAGAAAATATTTAGTTTCCTCTCAAATTCATAGATTCCTGTTGAGATATAAATGAATTTGATCTATCTTAGAAGATTAATATTCATATTTTTATTTTTATAAATGTGCTTTTCCTCTATTACTTTTTTCTTGTTTTTCAGCAGATACTGCCAGGAATACTAAGTTGACAGCTTTTGTCTTACTAATGTTTATAGCTGCAAGTGAAATAAGTCAAGCAGAGAAAGACAATTATCATATGGTTTCATTTATATGTGGAACATAAGGAATAGCATGGAGGACATTAAGAGAAGGAAGGCAAAAATGGAGGAGGTGAAATCAGAGGAGGAGACAACCATGAGAAACTATGGACTATGGGAAAAAAACTGAGGGTTTCAGAGGGAGGGGGTAGGGGGTGGGTTAGCCCAGGGGTAGGTAATAAGGAGGCCATATATTGCATGGAGGACTGGGAGTCATTATATGCAAACAATGAATTGTGGAACACTACATCAAAAACTAATGACGTACTGTATAGTGACTACCATAACATAATGAAAAAATTAAAATTAAAATTAAAAATGAAAAAATTAAAAAATAATACTATTTATAGATGCTAATGATAGGTGAGGATGGAGTAACCCTAACAAAATAAACTAATAAAAGAATTCTCCAAGTATATGATTCTGACACAAGTATTTGAAAAAAAAAAAGGAGGTGCTGCTCAATGAGAAGGTAAAAAGTATAGGCAACACTGCATTACTGTGAAATAGATTTCTTTCTGTAGAAATCTATAGTAGATTTGTTAATGGCTATGATACATTTTCATTAAAAATGTCATATTTAAAGTTTTCTAAACTGACTTGCAACACCTCATAAAACTCATTCTAGTACACACTTTGAAAAATACTAATATAATGCAAAGAAAATTTTCAGGAAAATGTGATCTTCACTGTAACAAATAAGGGAAATATTAAAAGACAAATACTATACTTATAATTATTTTCTGTTATGAAATATGGACAGCAAATAAGGAACCCTAATTCTAATATAGTGTGTCACTCTTTTGGGATAAAACCATGAGTCACACTGATAGGTAAGTTGGACCATTAGGAATATAATAACCATAATATAGATTTGATTAGATTTATCTACTTTTTATATGTGCATGCGTTCTTAAGAACCCTATAGAAATATTGTTAAAAATAAAGATTCCCAAGGTCTACTTCTTTACATTTTGCTTAAGAACACCTGGGTAGACTTCAGGTACTTATACCTTTAAGTTTCTAGGCTATTTGAGTGACCTACAAATTTGAAAACTAATGGTCTAGATCAAGAGTAAAGAAAACTATAGCTCCAAGGTCCAAACTGGGCCACAGCCTAATTTAGGTAAGAATGCTTCTCCATTGTTAAGTATTGTGGAAAAAATAAATACGTAAAAGAGAAGAGTATGTGACAGAGACTGTATGTAGCTGGCAAAGCCTAAAAGATTTATTCTCTGGCCCATTACAAAAAGTTTTCTGACCTCTGGTCTAGATCATTTTTTTTTAATAATAGCTTTGCTGAGATATAATTTACATACCATAAATTTCACTATTTTAGAGTATACATAGGGCATTCAATATACTCACAAAATTGCATGCACCGTCATCACCACTGCTAATTTTAGAACATTTTCAGAGCCTTGAAATGAAATCTCCTACTCATTAACAGTCACTCCCTATTCTTACCTCTATCTTTCCTCAGGCAGCAATCACTAATCTACTTTCTGACTCTCTGGATTGGCCTATTCTGGACATCTCATGTAAATCAAATTGTACCATATGTGCACTTGCATAACTGACTTCCTTCAGTATAATGGTTTTAAGTTTCATTCATGTGTCAATATTTCATTTCCTTTTATTATTAAATACTATTCCACGGTATTGGTATGTTATATCTTGCTGATCCATTTTTCAGTTTATGGATAATTGGATTGTTTCCACTTTTTTGACAATTTTCATAGTGCAGCTATAAACATTCTTGAACAACTTTTTGTGTAGACATATGTTTTCAATTTGAGAGGATGCATATATGTGAGTGGAATTGCTAAATCATCTGGTAACTCTATATTTAGCATTTTGTAAAACACTGTTTTCTAGAGTGACTGCACTGTTTTATAATTTCCCTACATGATGTATTACGATTCTGATTTTCCACACTGTTCTCAAAACTCATTATTTTCTGTCTTTTTAGTTTTTGTCATCCTAGTGGATATGAAGTGATCTCTCAGGTTTTGAATTTAATTTCCATAACAATAAGTGATGTTGAAATTTTTTTCATGTACTTATTTGGCATTTGTATATCCTCTTTGTTGATATGTCTATTCAAACATTTTGCCCATTTTTTTAAATTGTTTTATTTCTTTATTTTTGAGTCATCCCTCATATATCTGGATCCAAGTCCTTTATCAGATATATAATTTGCAAATATTTTCTCCCATTCTGTGAGCTGTCTTTTCATTTTCTTGATGGGGTCCTTTAAAGATAAAAGCTTTACGTCCAATGAAAGCTAAATTATCTTTTTTTTTTTCCTTTTGTCTTGTGTTTTTGCTGTAATATCTAAGAAACCATTGTTTTATTCTAGATCAAAGTTTTACTTTTATTTTCTTCTAAGATTTTTATAGTTTAGCTCCCACATTTATGCCTATACTTATCTTGAATAAATCTTGTGTATGTTATGAAGTAAAGTTTTAGTTTCATTCTTTTGCATGCAGATACCCAGATTTTCTGGCACCATTTGTGGTCTAGGTCATTTTAATGAAATAAAGAGCTACCACCTGGTGTGGTTACAATTCAATACTCATGAAAAATTCTGTATATAAACACATTTTCTTACTTAACATAAATAGCAGTCATCAATCTAGATAAGTTAGTATATTTCATAGTCATTGAGTCAGAAATATCACAGTTAACCCCAGCTGATAATGCACAAGTATTTCCCATAACAAATTCACTTGAGAGTTTCTCTACCGTGAGTAATTCTAAACAAAAACAAAATTACATTAGTAGGAATATATCAAAATTATTGCATTTATCTATGACAAAGGTTACATGGCACAGTAGGGATGCCTAAAATTGTGGCAGTTACTGTCTACATATTAAAGGTAAACTTCAACTTCTCTTAGTAAAAATAATAGAATTCCAAAGGAAAGAACAATCAAAATGAACATGTTCTATTTGAACAAGGAAAAAAAAAATGTTTGATGTAAGCTATGTCATTGTTGCCATGTTCTTATTCTTTCTTTTGATACCTCATAAATCATTTGATATGTTGATACTGTAGATCACTTTCACCTATTTGAAATGTCTTGTTGCTGCCTGTGGTTTATTACTGAGCTAATACTCTATACAAACTTCGTTTGTATTAGTGAGAGTTTGAGTTTACTAGTGAATACAACCACTTCACAGGACCAAACTTAATGGTTTGAATTGCAACTTATATATATTAAAAAATAAGAGCTTCTGTTTGCTGTCTAATACATGCTTTGTGTTATCTTCTTGTAGTTTATTAAGAATTTATAAAAGACTTGTTGAAACCCCACTATATGAACTTATTACTTTGTGCAAGAAAACATTTGAAAGATTTCATAAATGCTATTTTTTTGGTTTTCTGTTTGTTTTTGTGATTTTATTCATTTATTTGACAGAGAGACAGTCAGTGAGAGAGGGAACAGAAGGAGGGAGAGTGAGAGAGGGAGAAGCAATCTTCTGGTGGAGCAGGGAGCCCAGTGCGGGTGATCCCAGGAGCCTGGGATCATTACCCTAGAGGAAGGCAGATGCCTAAAGGACTGAGCCACTCTGGTGCCCCCTCATAACTGTTAGTTTGACACAACTTCTCTTGTACTAGAAAACTCACTCTCATTGTGGTAAAGTAATAATTTCAATAATAATTTCAATTCCATTTCATGTATTATGAAACAAAGTTTAAATAATGTAATAATTTTCAAAATTACCTAGTAAGTTACTAATATATCAATTATAATGAGCAGTGGGATACCATGGAGTGAAAGAGGAGATCTAGTTGTGAACTGAGGTTGTCAGAATCCAGATTTCTAATTTCTACATCAGAAGGTAATGATGAAAAGTTAGTGAACAAATTTATTTAAACAGAAAGCGCTAATTTATTTTGCACTCTCTGTAGCAAGGGTTTTAAAAGTTGTGCTTTGTGATGTCTGGGTAGTTCAGTGGATTAAGCATCTGCCTTTGGCTCAGGTCATAATCCTGGGGTGCTGGGATGGATCCCTACACCAAGCTTCCTGCTTAGCAGGAGTCTGCTTCTCTCTCTGCCTGCTGCTCCCCTTGTTTGTGCTCTCTCTCTTTCTCTGTAGAAAAGGAAAAACAAAAAAGTTTGTTTTTTTACTTTCATTTCCAATTTCTAATAAAAAACACTCATACCTTCACATAGTTACAAGCATCAGTGTTACCGAAGTGTGATCTCTCCATGATAATCCGTATTTCAACATTGGTCTAAACTTAATGCCAGAGTATGCCATCATCTGTGATATATCCCAGATCAAAGCTATAAGAGAGGAACAGGCTG
The DNA here is from genome assembly GCA_004023965.1 of Spilogale gracilis. Taxonomy (NCBI): domain Eukaryota; kingdom Metazoa; phylum Chordata; class Mammalia; order Carnivora; family Mephitidae; genus Spilogale; species Spilogale gracilis. The sequence goes on along the minus strand of PITA01024448.1, from coordinate 9,467 downwards.
GAGCCTGAGGTCAGGGGCAATACCTTGGGAATTATTATGTAGATTGTCATATATACCAAAGCAGGTACAAAAAACTTGAGACATGTGAGGGAAAAGGAAACTTTCTGTCATGGTCATTCAGCTAACTACCAGTTGGGTAAAACGTAAATCATCAATGCATAACAAAAAAATCTTCTAAAATTCTAAATAGAATTAAAGGCAAATCAATGGAAGATCATTTTTTAGAAAAGGAAAATTAAAATAAATAGAGGGAAAAATACCGTTTCTTGTGTTTTGTCTTTGAAGTGTCACTAAAACAGATCTCAAAACATATCAACAGAATGATGTCACTGATGACAATTTTCAAGTGGAATAAAAAATTCTCACTCCCATTTTTATTCTATGGCATTATTCTTAGCACACGTCGTTTGCAATATTCTAGTCTTGTTCCTATGCATCAGCTACGATCATGCTTTCATTTATTTTTATAAATAGATCCACATAAATGTGTACCTTAATATCTATAATTCCACTATTGATAGTTCCTTTCCTTTTTTTTTATTTCTTAAAAATGGCAATGAATATGTTATCTATATACATGCAGTGACACTGCTTTTCTTAGATTCCTTTTAAGAAATATTTTATTATTTATTTTTTGCTTGTTTGTTTGTTTCTTTATTATTTGAGACAGGGAGAGTATGAGCAGAGGTGGAGCGCAGGGAGAGGCAGAGGGAGACATAGCAGCAGAGTCCCCAATGAGCGGGGAGCCCAACAGGGAGGGGCAGAGCTCAATCTCAGGACCCCGAGAACATAACCTGGACTGGACCGAAGACAGGTGCTTAACCAAGTAAGCCACCCAGGCACCCCTGTTTTTCCTAGATTCTTTAAGGGAATAACGTAGAATGGAGTGTCTATGTTCTCACTGTCGTTCACTCAGTTGCCAAATCTGCGTCTCAGGATTTTTGAAATGTTTGATTACAATTTGCTCTAGAAAATTAGGATGTCTAACTGAAAAGAGAAAGACTATGTTATTTTTTCTTTAAGATCTTATTTTTTTACTTGAGAAAAAGAAAAGAGAGCATGAGCGGGGAGGAGAGAGGGAGGGGAAGAGGGAGAGCGATAAACCAACTCCCCACTGAGCAGGGAGCCCTATGCAGGGCTTGATCCCAGGAGCCAGAGTTCATGACCTGAGCAGAAATAGAGAGTCACAAGCTTAGCTGATTGAGCCACCCAGGTGCCCTGGGAAACATTATTAGAAGTTTTCTAACCTCTGTTATTAATGAAACAAAAGTGATTTCATTTTTCAAAACTGAAATACATACATGGCATGTATTAATCCAAATGTGAAATAGTCTATGTTCTCTGTGACTATAACATAAAGTGTATGCCTGTTTGCATGTGTGGTGTGTGTGCCTGTGTACGTGTGCAAAAAGAAAATCACTTAGAAAAATTCTGGGCATGTGATTTTTTTCTTTAGAGACCTAATATTTCATTTATTCCCAAATACAGTATTTGTTCTATTGAAAGTGTTTCCTACAAAATGAAATATCACTTTGAAGCCAGAAATAAAAACTATTTTGGGATCAGTAGCAATAAAATAATCACTCTGATTGACCAAATACTTTTTTAGAATTAGTGTTAGGAGTTCATTGGACACTTAGGTAGTCAGAACCAGGGTCCCCAATAAGAAACAGGGAGCCGAGACAGTGAAAACTGTGCTAGCATCCTATTTTACAGCTTTGACAAGACCACATGAGCATCCTGTCTGGCAGCCTCTACAGAAGTAACTTTTGCAAAAAATCCTAAAGCCAAACTATTAACCATAAAACAATGGTCACTATTGCAAGCTGAGGCAGTCTCCAGAGGTCAGCCCAAAAGACCATGGACACATGAGCAATCACAGGATAGGTAGACGGGTGTGTGATCAGAGCCCTGATTGGTACAGTTTAGCAGCCAATCCCCAGGAGACCCACCCTCACCATGCTCAGGATAGTTCTGCAAAAGAGCTTATAAAAACCCTCAGCTTTAGGGGTACCTGGGTGGCTCAGTTGGTTAAGCGACTGCCTTCCGCTTAGGTCATGATCCCACTGCCTTCTGCTTAGGTCATGATCCCGGAGACCCGGGATCGAGTCCCATGTCAGGCTGCTGGGCAGGAAGCCTACTTCTCCCTCTGTCACTCCCCCTGCTTGTGTTCCCTCTCTGGCTGTGTTTCTCTTTGTCAAATAAATAAAATCTTTAAAAAACAAAACAAAACCCCAGCTTTGAAGGCCAAAATGGCAACCCTCTGGAGCCCCTCCCTCTCTGGGATCTTTGTGCTATGGCTCCATAAACTTTGCTTTGCTGACCTCCACTGTTCCCCTGGTCTACCCTCTCCATTCTTTGAAGCAGCCTGACCAAGAACCTCCAGCACCAAGGGAACAAAAATCCTATAACATTAGCATATGGCAAGAATAAATGTCAACCTTTCTGAGAAGAAAATTTCTACCTTCTGTTCTTGTCTCTTCTTAGATCAAGTATACATGATAAATAGACATTTATTTGTACTGAGATTAAAACAGCATAATTATCTATTCTTTTTCTGTGATTAAACTGGAGGAGCTATTGATAATGCCATACTTATCCAGCTATCATTAAGTGATATCTGCTTGTTTTATTAAATGTTTGGTTTAGTTAAATAACTTGAATAGTTTTCTACTGAAGTTCCTTTCTGGATATTGACATTAAAATGTGAGAAAATTATCCTACAGAGGTTTATAATCTAAAACTTCTTAAATTCAATTTAAAAAATGAAAGAATTAAAGTGTGGTTTATTTAAGTCACAGCACATTTGAAAATAAAATGAACAATTTAATATTTTCATTTTGATATTTTACTTGGCTTTCAAAAAAAAAAAAAAACATAGTGTTTCCAATATTTTAAACTTAAGGTAGAGTAGCAATTGGTGAAAGTAAAAACTCCTAATGTAGAATTAATCCGGTGCCTCCCTGGGGCTTCTGAAAAACCAAGTCTGACTGATAAGGACTGAGATTGCTCAAGGCAGATACTCAATTGTGAGGTGTGGCAACCTTCCAGAGATAATGTGCAAAAGTGACTCTTTTTCTGGTGATTAGCAGATATAGGTATAGGATTCTCTGATTCAAGCTAAACGAAGTCAGCTGGGAGAATTTTAGGAGAGAATCCTCAATAACTAAAAATAAATGGTACAAAAATCTTTTTTCTTTGGTGTAAGCAATTTTATGGTCACACAAACACTGGAAATACTGAGTCACCATATAACAACTAAGTGAAGGACATGAAAGAATAAATAAGAAAATATGGCATTTTCTTTTCCCACTGGTTGGGCCTGGCTTACAAGTTTTGCTTTCCTAGCTAAAAATAATTACATTCATTCAGAGGTAGTTATGGCCTAAGGCTTTCCAAGTAATCATGCTGGATACAGCTTAATAAACCCAGTATTCTTTGTATATTCAAATAGTGACAGTGGTGTGATGGGTAACTGCTTTCTAAACCTTTTGCTTTATTATATGAGGAGGAAAAAGTTATGTAAAGAATGAAAATATGATAGGAGATAATAAGTTGTTTCGAATGCATAGGAACTTTATACATAGAGGAATAGATAGGAATGCTTGTTGTAGTCCAATGATCTTTCATAGGAATATGTAAATATTTCTGAGAGCATGCTCTTTTGTTATGAAATACCAAGTGATTCAATTATGAATTTATATGCATCTCTTCTAAAGAGTCTTTAAAAAGAAATCTAATACACATGTCATATTAATTTCTTGTACTGTTTGTACTACGTTTGGCTATTGTTGGCTATTTCAGGGTTATTAATAAGAAATATAATTTACACATTTTCAGCACATACTAAATCAAAAGGTGTCAGTCCATACTATATAGCTATTAGCAAGTTTTTCTCAATTTGTTATTACCATAAATGTAAAGTACTGATTGCCTTGTCCTCTGATAGAGCACTAAATAATAGCATTTTCAAGATTTGAAAATCAAATAAAAAGTTAAATTTGAAAATTAAAGAATGTCTTCCATAGTGCATTAGTCTTAGTAGTGATAGGATATTTGTTGCATATTTTATAGATATCTGGCTTTAATTTTTTTTTCTTCAGACACATCATTTCTCTATAAAGTAGCCAATAAAATTTTGGGAAATCCTATAACAGTCAGAAAAAAATTCATCCAGGGGCACCTGGGTGGTTCAGTCACTAAATGTCTGCATTCAGCTCAGGTGATGATCCCGGAATCCCGGGATCCAGCCCCACATTGGGCTTCCTGCTCTGTGGGAAGCCTGCTTCTCCCTCTCTCCCTCTCCCTGCTTGTGTTCCCTCTCGAGCTGTGTTTTTCCTCTGTCAAATAAATAAATAAATAAAATCTTTTAAAAAAAAAGAAAAAAAATTTTGACCAAGAAAAATAGCTATGGTAACAATAAAAATATATTTGTGTTTATAATAAGTAAATACTTAGATTCTTTTATAATTATTATGAGTACTTTAATAATTAGTATCTTTTAAATATGTGAAAAATAATCTAGAAGCATTTCTTCAAGATGCATATGCATAAAAGGGAAAAAAAATATTTGGCACAAGTGATGATTTTCTTCTCTTGAGATACTTTCTTCAATTGACTTTCAGTACACTATGTACATTTTCCTGCTTACTGTAACTGCATTGCTCAGCCATTCTCTAGGTCTCTTTTCATGACTCTTCCTCACGTCCTGACCTGATAACAACCAAGTTCTCCACGGACCAGTCTACCAGTCTCTCTCATTTCTATCTGTTCTCACTCCATTGATAATTTTACCACAACTAGAGGCTTTAATCACTCTCCACGTATGACAATTTCCAAATTTACCGCCATTGTATGACACTCATGTATCTCAGTGCCTACTTAATATCTTCATTTCAATACATAATAGCCAACTCAGCAAGTCCAACTCACTTTCTTGCAACAGTACTTCTCTTCTCATGGTTTCCCTTATCTCAGTTAATCAAATTTCAATTGTTCTAGATTGTAGGACAAAAGTATTAAGGATACTTATCATTGCCTCCTTTGGCTCTCATGTAAAATGCAATGGTTCCAGTTATCTTGTTTATACTATCTGTTATGGACAGAATTGTGCCCCCCCCAAATTACTAAGTTACAGTCACAAACCCCAATGTGCCTACATTTGAAGACGGGACCTATAGGGAGGGAGTTAAGGTTAAATAAGGTCATAAGCATGGAGTCTTCATCTGATAGGGTTGATGTCTATATAACAAGAGGAAGAGATACCAGAGAATAGCAAAAGATGGAAACTGATCTCTCTCCTTCACTCTGTGAGTGAGGTCAGAAAAAAGGCCATGTGAGGACATACAGAGAAGGCCATCCATCAATAAGTTAGGAAGAGAGCCTCACCAGCTTTAGAGGCATAAGAAAAAAGATGTCCATTGCTATAGCCACCTGTCACAGCCTGTGCTATTGTGTTATGGCAGCCTGAGTAGACTAGCACACTATCTTTTACAAATCTCACCATTTATTACCAAATCTACCATAGCCTGCTCCATGCCACCATGATCCTTGCCTATATTATTGCAACTACCTCACAACTGGTCTTGTTGGTCTGTCTTTCTCAACTTCAGTTAGTCTTACCATAGACTCCACATCTTTACCTTTAAAGTGGAAGTCACTCTGACCCCTACTCCTCTGCTGCCTTCAGAGTAGAGTAAGCCCAAATTCTTACACTGACTTGGCCCTCCTTTCACTTCTGGGAACTCAGGTACTACTCTGATCTCTAGCACTCATTCTATTGTAATCACACTGACTTCATAATAGATCCTTGGATATGCCAGCTGTCCTCCTACATCTAGGCTTTGCCCCAGTTGCTCCATTTTTTATTTTTATTTATTTATTTATTTATTTATTTATTTATGTATGTATGTATGTATGTATGTATGTATGTATGTATGTATTTATGTATTTATTTATTTATTTTAAAAGATTTTATTTATTTGACAGAGAAACACAGCCAGAGAGGGAACACAAGCAGGGGGAGTGAGAGAGGGAGAAGCAGGCTTCCCACAAAGCAGGGAGCCCGATGTGGGACTCAATCCCAGGTCTCCAGGATTATGACCTGAGCCGAAGTCAGCCACTTAACCAATTGAGCCACCCAGGTGCCCCATTTTTTATTATTATTTTTTTAATCTTGAAATGATCCACGTGGGTTTTCCTCATCTGTCTTCTTTCATTCTTTGTTCAAACAGCACTTTTTACCTGAGTTCTTCCCTGACATTCTTTTGGTTTGACCTCTCCCACACTCACTATTTCTCCCTTTGTCTTTTTCCTGCCTTTTTGTTTTCTCCATAGCTATTACTCTTATCCAAGGCACCAGACATATCACTTATTTGTTTCTTTGCTCTAAGTTATGTTTCTCCCTCCCTCATTAGAATGTAAAATCTATCAGACATATTAGTTTTTCTATTGCTGCCATAACAATTTACCACAAAATTATCAACTTGAAACAACACAAATTTGTTATCTGGGTTTCTGTAGATCAGAAATCCAGGTACAAATGTAGCTCAGGTGGGGTTTAGTTCAGAGCTGATATCAAGGTGTGGGTAGGGCTGCTTTTTTTGTTTCTTGCTTTGGTGTTTTTGAGGGCTCTGGGAAGAATCTCTTTCTATAATACATTCAGGTTTTTGGCAGATTTCAGTTTAATGTGGTGGTCAAACTGAGGTTCTTCTTCTTGGCCGTCTGCTGGGGGTGATTCTCCACTTGTGGAAGCCACCCACCTACTCTGACTCATTGCCACTTTTATCTTCAATACCAATATAGAGGGTTGAATTTTCACCATGCATCTATTCTTTCTGTCCTCTCTTTCTGTCTCCTATTTCCCTGTTCCAGCTAGAGAAATTTCTCTGCTTTTGAAAGTTTATATGATTAGATTGGACCAAACCCACAATAATAGAGGATAATCTCCATTTTCTAAGATCCATAACCTTAATTACACCTACAAAGTCCCTTTTTCCATGCACTGTAACATATTAAGATTAGTCTCTGGACACATTTTGAGGGCCATTTTTCTGCCTCACTCAGCTAATGAATTTAAAAGTATGAGCATGTACCCTTCTTCCACAATGCCTGGTTGTGATTCAGTGCAAATTAATATGCATTTTATAAGTAACTCTTGAAAAATTTTCAGTTTAACATTGAGATATCAATTTAACATATTCTGGTGGTACTTAAAATTGCAAATTAAGCAGCTACATTTTTTTCTAACTTGCTGCCCAAATATTTAAGACTCATTTTAGTGCTATCATTTTCTTAGAAATTCCAAGAACTATAAATAAATTTAGTGTTTGGCATTGTTTCCAAGGAATTTATCATCTACTAAAAGGCATAAAGAAAAGTGAGAAATAACCATAAAACAGAAAAATGGTACAGTAAGTCATGAAGGGATTTATGCCTTTTGGATATTATGAGAACATGTGGTCACAATGGTGGGAAGAATTTGGAAAAGTTTTATCAAGAACTGTTACTTGAAGAATTAAAATAATTTCAGTATCATGTGTTACCTAGAGCAGACACCCATAAATAAAATATAATATGATAAAAATGTAGACAAACAGGATCTGTGGTTTTTCTTTCTGAAAATAAATGACCTAAATGGAGACAGAAAGAGATAAGACTGGAAACGATTACATTAACATTTATTTATTTAGCATCTATGAAGACCATGCACTCTTCAATGGACAGATAACATAACTGGGAACAAAAACAAAACTCCAATGGATGGACATGAAAATAAATAAATGCAAGAACATACAAGTTATCAGTTAAAGGCAAGTGTTAGATAGAAAAATAAAGCCTGATGGGAAAACATGGGAATATCAGAGCAGTCGTACTGGTTTGTGTAAGGTGATTAGGGAAGGCCTTTCAGAGAACAAACCATTTAAAATCTTTTCTTTTTTTTTTTTTTTTTTAAAGATTCTTACTTATTTGACAGAGAGAAAAATAGCCAGAGAGGGAACACAAGCAGGGGAAGTGAGAGAGGGAGAGCAGGCTTTCCCTGGAGCAGGGAGCCCGATGTGGGACTCAATCCCAGGTCTCCGAGACCATGACCTGAGCAGAAGGCAGTCGCCCAACCAACTGAGCCACCCAGGCGCCCCAAGAACAAACCATTTAAAGACATTATCTGAAGCCACGGGAAAGACTGAACCATGCTAGTCTCTAAAGCAATGGCCTTCCAGGGGAAGAAAGAGAATGTGCAAGAATCTGAGGGTAGATGGGCCAGGTGTAGGTTTAATTTATTTCAGAAACAGAAAAAAGGTTTATATACTAGGGACAGAAAGATCTTGTGTTGGGGAGAAGAGAGGCAAGAGATACTCTTACAAAGACATTTGTAGCTTTGTGATGAAGAGCCTTGAACAAAAGAGTGAAGAATTTTGCTAAGTTTATAAATTGGAGGTAACCACTGAATTACATAGAAATGATTTGAGACTGTATTTTAAAATGTTTCTGGAATCAATAAGCAGTGCGTAGTTGAGCTGGAAGAGATCACCTGCAGAAGACATGCTAGGGGGCTGTTAGAATTATCTGGCAGGTAAGCACAACATTTGTACTTGCAGACCTGGTGAAGCATTGAAGCAGAATAGGATGTGAGACAAGGTAAAAGAACAAGGAGATAGAACGGAGAAAAAGGAATTAAATTTGGTACACAATTTCCAAAATTAAGTAAATGGAGGTAAGTTAGGATTGAATCCTCATTAAAAATATGTGAGTTGCTCTTTGGTGATTATATCTGACACCGCTTAAGGGATGCCTCAGATTTTTGCTGTATCCCAATTCTCCTTGGCTTGATTCACACAAAAGCAACTGCAGCAACTAATGCACATTAACACCTGCAAAATCTACCACCTAAAGCTCTTGCCTAACTTCTTGAGCCTCTCTTCCTCAAGATCCCCATCCTGATATGGGGATTTCAATTATTTCCTACTCTCTTCACTAAATGAATTAAAAAGTAGTATTTAGTCAGTACGCCAATTTTATGTCACTAATGATTTGGAAAGTGTATACAGAAAAAAATAAAAATAAATGAATGAAGAGCACCAACAAGGCACAGTTTAGAAGTTACACACCTGAAGAGATAGAGGTGGAAATTAAGATGGCCTGACTGAGTTGCATCTGTGAATTTTAGTACACTGGAAGCCTAAATGAAAAATGTTAAGAAAAGAAGTAATATCACTGCCATTGTTCATAGAGTAAGAACACTACATTTCTCTGAGGAAACTAAGCTTTCCTGGACTTCCTTTTCTTTCTTTCTTCCTTTTCTTTCTTTCTTCCTTTTCTTCCTTCCTTTCTTTCTTTCTTTCTTTCTTTCTTTCTTTCTTTCTTTCTTTCTTTCTTTCATTTTCTCCTTCCTTCTTTCATTTTTTCTCCTTCCTTCCTTCCTTCCTTCCTTCCTTCCTTCCTTCCTTCCTTCCTTCCTTCCTTCCTTC